>CAJQUW010005399.1:0-14343 GCA_907163375.1 Prostheceraeus crozeri | reverse complement strand
GTTATCAATCGGATCACACAGCAAAGAGACACAGTCGATGTCAAGTTCTACAGAGAAGTTTGTGAACGTTTTTTTCGTGCGCCTGCTAACTTTTTTAATAATGATCGGACTGCCCAACATTATCGAGAAAACTTTGCGCAATGATCTGAATTCTTCGAATGTGAAGGAATCTTGGTTGGATCGGAGCATTTAAAGGAATTCAGAGCAATCCGCAAGCGATGCACGACTATTTTTCCTATCTCTGCAAGGTATTAAGAAATTCTTTTTGACCACTTAATAAGTTCTTTAATGTGCCATTGCTTTGAATCAGTTTGCACTTCTAGCAAAGTGATGCGGTTAAACAATTTAATTCTGTGATTGGCAGGTTTCCAACACAGGCATTGTACTCCAGCAATGAATATTTTGATGTTTGCTCAGAAACTTATAGATAGCGATGAATTGTTGAATTAAACACTAAATAAATTATCAAACAGTTGCTACGTGTATGTTATTTTATGGGTACTATAAGCAAAGTAAGTATGCAGTTGGCTATAAGACATGGCCGCGTATGTTTTAACTCTTTTCTTTCTTGAAATTAGAGACGTCCCTCCAGTACTGTGGTGAATTTATGGACTTTCTATGGATGAATAAACTCTGTGGCCTACGTGCTATGGTGATACTACCTTTTATTTTGATAGTCATTATTTTGTGTGTTGGAATTATGTCTATGATACTCTACAAGATTTGAAATATAAATCAGTATCACATCAGCATTCATCGAGTTTTGACCTACATATATTATTCATCTCATCAAAATATAATATGGCGCCCAACGTGGGGCTCGATATGATCTGAATCATTAGAGCGGATAAAACTTTCAACTTTTGAAATAATTTTTGAAAGCGCAGTTCGTTTGTACCCACGCTTCCCACTAATTTTTTAAATTCTCAGTCTTTATCTGTATCCATAATAAAGCAAGAAAAAGTATCAACTTACCATCTCTTAAAGTCAATTGAGTATGAAGCAATGAAACTTTTTAACTTAATTAAATTGAATTGACATATCACGTAGATTGAGATGGTAGATCACATAAGAGTTGATGAACACCACGACTAATTGAATATCACATTCACCACAGCCGAAAGAAAACACTCGTAGATTACACGTTGGGCACCATATGGTTATTTTGATGAGTTAAATTGAATTGACATATCACGTTGATTGATCTTATGAAAATAAAACAGAGTGAACTAAGAATATATGATGAACAAATTTTAGATAATATACCATCCGAAGATATGGATGGTTACTTAGATGCTGTCGAAAAATACGAATATGCCAGTAATAAAACCATATTACTGTTCACGAAATCTTGACTGCCTTTGGGCAATGCCCTGAAGTTGTCATTTCAGGCTTCACTTCTCAAAAATAATGTTTCTTGGAATTAGTGAGTCCAAGTTATTGAAAGCATGTACATCTTTTCAACGGGCTGCTGTCTCTAACTCTGTTTACACAAAGAATGATTTTATTATGTGAAGAGAGGAAATTCCGGCTGTGCTATAACATGTAAAAGTCATTCTGGTGCGATGACTAGCCGAAAAACGCTTTCATATTGATTACAGGTAATTTGTTTGAGTTCATCTTTTCCATTGTAAATTTTGATGTAAATTAGAAGATTTAGAAGCACGGATGCGGAGTCCTATCATTTTGATAGGACTCCGACTCCGACTCCGGGTGGCAAGTATATAAAGCCTAGTTTTTTTTAAATAAGCTGATAACCTACATCATAGATTATTATAGGCTTACCTGAACCTATATTTAGAGATCATTGTTGCATCAATTATCAATCATTTTCGATGAAAGTTTATCAAGTGTCGCTTTAAGTTGGATGCATACAACTCGGCTCCTCCCATCTTTTTGATGTGTGCTTCACATGGTTTTTCTCCAGTCTCTACCAGGCAGAAAATCCCCCATCCTTCTCCAAAAAATATGAGTGCACTTTCGATTTTTAATATACGCTTAGAAGGAGCCATCACACACGATTAACGTGAGGGTGAGAGGTAATGTTCTCAAACAAACTAGTGTTTCATTTTGTATCTGATGTTACCTTTGGTGCGTAGGTGTGATCGAGGCTAGGAAGGCTTGTCTTCTCTACTAAATCACCGAGTGAAAAGACAATCCTGTTTTTCACTATCACGGTTCATTCCCTTAACTATTACAAGCTTTGCATGCACTGCTGTATCTGTACGTTTGTTTGACGGAGAAAGTTGACATCAAGACAGTGACAGTTATGCACGAGAAAAAATAATTTACTTGTATTATATTTCGTGTCTAGCTATAGGCCGGAGTCCTATCATTTGATAGGAACTCCGACTCCAGAACAAATGATAGGACTCCGGACTCCGACTCCGCATCCCTGTTTAGAAGTCAACATTTTCAGCGCTATGTTAACATTTATCATTACCATTACGTGCTTCTCGATATCTTTGAAGCAGCTTCAACATTGCACAGGGTTCATGTAGGTCCTGGAAATCATGGAAAAGTTTTGGAATTCATCCTTTCAAAACATAAAGGTCCCGGAATGTGATAAGTTGACCACAGATGGCATAAAGTTTACTGTCTGTTTTGATGAATGCTTCAATAAAGTGGCACACAAAGGTCAATTTGATGTTCATGTTTTGTATTTTGATATTAAACAGGAGAAAATTGTCCGCTATTTACCGCTAAAATCAATTTATATGTTCTGCTTTTCTCGGACATTCCAAAGCTTCTGACCTAAAGGAAGGTTTGCTCAATGTCCTTGACAAACATGTCGCATATGAGCATTGACGGCCCAAAAGTAAATTGGGCTTTGATGAAAGAGATACAAGAGCACAAAAAAGACCCAACTCTCCGCAGCTTATGGACATATGGAGTTGAGGTCTTCATGTTCTCCATAGTGCACGTGCAACAGGTCAAAATGCATCCAATTGGCGCTTATGTATATTTCTGAAGGCCAGTCATAATCTCTTCTCGCAGTCGCCTGCTGGACGCCACGATTATTTCTTGATCAACGACCATGTTGATATAGTAAATTCCGAAAAAGATTCATCCTTCCTGTTTTCTTTGAAATACTGTTCGCATCGTTGGTTGGATAATTCTAAAGTCATAGCATGAATATTAGAAATCTTTGAAGGCTTAAGAGCAAATGTCAAAAATGTCCAGAATCGTCCGGTTGCAGGCCTCAGAGAGAATCTTTCGAGACAGTGGAATTGAACCTGGGAAGCGGTGTTGATGCAAGTTTCTGTCTTGCAAAATTGGAATTTTCGAAATTCGTTATTGATGTCATTGAACCATTCCTTCGAAGTTTCCAATGCGAAGCTCCCACGGCTGTGTTTCTTTTCGAAGAGTTGACTTTGATTTTCACACTGCTTCTTCAGATGATTGCCAAACCAAGTTTGCTTGAGAAGTTTTCAAACAAGCCTACGAAAAGGACAACAATTGACATAGACGATGAATATAATCCTTTGCCCGAAGCTTGGGGTCAAGTACAAGTACTTGTACTTGTATTTAAGTACATTTTCATGGTACTTTGTACTTGTACTTGATTTATTTTCCTTTACATGTACTTGAACTTGGTCAAGTATTTTTATAAATGTACTTGGAATGTCAAGTATTCAAGCACTTTTTGGCATTTTAGGAGTTTCCGAGAAGGCCTATATGACAAATGCATCAGTGCATTTGCCTGAGAGCGCTGTCTCCCTGTCCTTTTGGGATTCTCAAAGTTGCAAATATCCCACTCTGGCTAGTTTAGCATTAAAGCATCTTGCCTCACTCGCCTCGTCTGCTCCCGTGGAAAATATATTCAGCATCGTATTTAGAACGTATTTAGAACAGATCACTGTCGAATTAAAGACCAAAATTTCGAAAGACAAATGTCTATCAGGGCAAATGACTTCTCCTGAAATGTTATAAGCTTCATACTTGTGTCACGTTGTCAACAACAATAGTCTTACTTGCTCCATGAAATAGGAATACATGTATCTTCATTCTTCAATCAGGTGTTGTTTTCAGTTGTCTGTCATGTACTACTTAACTTTTGTCACTATAGTATACACATGTATTACTCACAATTTTTGTTCTGAACTTGACTAGCACGAACGCACAAACAGGAAACAATACAATTTGACAATGCTTTGCGATTTGATTCGGCAACAATTATTCAGTACTTTTACTTTTACTTGATTTTTCAGTGCTTGTAATCTTACTTGAATAACAATTGGATCAAATACTCGTACATGTACTTGGACTTGTATTCATTATGTTTTCAATGTTGAGGTGCGCGGTTGTGTCTGACGCGGTCTCGTGCGTATTCGAGAGGTTGCGGTGATCACGGCTTTTCTTGGTCATCATTTACGGCAAAACTTATATCTAAGTGATCCATGACGTCTGTGGAATCCTATTCTATAGGTTTCGTATCATATTTCAAGTTATCTTGGTTGGTATACTCCGTTCTGTTCTCATTGCTACTGAGTGGTATTCGCTTGTGCTGGTTTGCATTGCGAGTTTCAGCTGTGCTTTGGATTTACCCAGTGTCCCTACAGTATTGTGTTCTAAAAATAGCTTCATTCCTTGGTGTGTATAACATCTGTGTCAAGTCACCAATTTCGTCATCAACGTCGCTTCGAATCTGGTTTCAGTCTTCTTGTGTGGTGTCCGAGCGTGTTGAGCGGTCGGTATTGTTGACCGTCATTGAATCAGCTGTTATCAACTGCTGTGGCTGACAACTCCTGTCCAAAAATCTTTGGATTATTGATTTTTTATCACGTGACTGTCCTTCAATCGCCATTACGTCAAAATGACAAATGTATCAGCTGACGATCTTTCATTCAACAACGTGCGGAAGATGTCTGATAGCGACATGAAGAAATTGACGAAGCAGCAACTCGTGAATGCATTAAAGACAGCCATTCAGCAAGCTGATGTTTCTGCTGTTCAGCCGGTCGATGCGGATGTGATTAAAGCGGCTGTCTCTGAGGCCGTTGCTGAGATCAAAAATGAATTGTTAAGTGAAAGCTTGAAACTGATTATAGACGTTGAATCCAAATTTGAAGCTAAGATTAGTACTTTGACTGACATGTTGAATGCGACGCGTTCTGACATCATTGATGAAATTCAGCTTCGTGATTCTAAAAAGAATAACGTCGTAATATTTGGTATGAGCGAGACCAACGAAACATACTCAAGTACGGTAGCAATCGTAATAATGATAAAGACGCCGTCCTTGATTTAGTGTCGACAGTTGGTCTAGAGAACGAAGTGAAGGTCTTGCGATGTTTCGACTCGGTACGAGGCGAATTAATTCGTCACGTCCTAGACCTGTCAAGGCTATTCTTGAGTCTGCCAGCCAAAAGCTTTCGCTATTGAAAGCTTCGCCTAAGTTGAAAAAGCTTGCCAATGGTCACAAATTTCGCATGGTCTACATTGACAAGGACCTAACACCTGAACAGCAAAAGAGCGAAAGTTTATGCGCTTTCAGTTAAAGCATCGCAGAGAGATGGGAGAAGACGTGTTCATAAGGCGCGGTAAAATTGTCTCTCGCTCTTCATGACTGCCTTCCATGCCCTCACTACTTTTGATTAACGCCCGTTCCATTGCATTGATGGAAAAATGGACGAATTGCGTCTATCCTGCTCGTGCCTCGACCCAGATATAGTTATTGTGACAGAATCTTGGTTAAATGATGCCCATGATGATTCCTTCTTTCAATGCCGAGTTTTCAACTTTTGAGATGTGATCGCAATGATCGTATTGGTGGTGGTGTTGCGATATGGATAAAGTCAAATATTTCTGTCACTCGTCATAACTTTTCTTGTGTTCGTTGTGAAGCTATTTTCATATCTTTTAAGTTGAAAAACTACAATTTTGTGCTACTGACTATGTATATTCCGCCTCAATTGCCTGTGACTTTTCGCAAGGAGATATCAGATAACATATGTGATCATTTAGATGCTGTTGCGAAAGATATACCAGATGTTAATATCATTGTTGCTGGTGATTTGAACAACTTCGAAACATCTTCATTACAAAGTGCATACGATTTGGTCGACAAAGTTGTGACTCCTACACGTGGCAACGCCGTTTTAGACCGAATATTGGTCAGCCAATCGCTTGCTGATAATTATCCACCTGCTCATGTAGGTCCACCTTTCAATCTGAAACGTCGGGGCTTCATTGTCAAGTATTTTTTGCGCCCAAAAGTAGACAGTGTTAGAAATGTTCATGAGCATAAACGTGTATTGTATGATACAAGTGATCATCATATTTCCCAATTTTTTCTAAGCTCAATGATTGTTCTTTTGCTGAAGTGTATAGTGAATCAGATGTTGACAAAAAAACTGAATTGTTTTATGCAAAATTCTTTGAGTGCCTGTCTGCTTTTCCATGTAAAGTTGTAACCATGACATCGAAAGATAAGCCGTGGATGACACCGTATTTGAAAGATCTGATGAACAAAAGGTGGAAGGCTTATCGCGAGAGAAATTTTCCGTTGTATAATCATTATAAAGAGAAGTGTAAATATGAAATTGTGAAATGCAAAGAAAAGTGGGTTCAGAGTTCAAAGGAGTCTTCGCGAAATGTGTGGAATGTAGTCAATGACATAAAAGGCAAGCATAATGGCAACCCTATTTCGTGCATAATGCAAGAGTACCCGGATGGTCAGACTGCCGCCGATGCTGAAAAATAGCATCTTTGCTGATTACCTAACTGACAGTGAGCCATTGACATACTGTGATGACGATGATTGGTGTCCTTTGTCGGATCCTATTGATGTGTTTAACTTTTTGGATAATCTATCTTTGCGTAAAGCTACTGGCTCTGATGGCATATCAAATCAATTTTACAAGCTGGCTTCCCCCTTTATCTCAGAGCCTCTTTGTAACATTATTAACTCTTCTGTTATAGCGAGAAGGTGCCGTGCATTTTTAAAAATTGTGTAATTTCACAGTCCCGAAATGTATGCCTGTTTCCATTCATGAACTACGCCCGATTACTTTGTTGAGTGTACCAGCCAAGTTGCTAGAATATCTTGTGCTGAAGCATATGCGTGATACATTTTGCAAAAACATTCCTGATTTTCAGTTCGCTATAAACGTCTCTCGAACACTACTTCTTGTCTAATTACGATGCATGATGCCGTGACTAGCATATTGGACTGCTCTGACTCAGGAGGCTGGCATTATGCTAAACTATGATTTTTCCAAAGCTTTTGATACTATTTGTCACAATGTTCTTGTCCGGAAGCTTATTGATTACTGTTATCCACATGGTTTTATTTCTTGGCTTTGCTCCTATTTAACAAACAGGTACCAATCTGTGAAAATGCTTGATTCTCTTAGTCAGCAGCGTATTGTGACCAGTGGTGCACCCCAGGGATCGCTCTTGGGTCCATATCTTTTTGTCCTGTACTGTAGCGATATAAAGCCCATGTCCACACGACTACCGTTTTAACTATGTATGCTGATGACATTTGCGAAATCTGTCCTATTTATAGGAATGATATTGTCAAGTCTTTGGGAGCCGTGTCCGAAGAGTTTTATAATATATCAGAGTGGGCTGACTTGAACAAATTGAAATTAAATCAATGTAAAACAAAGGCTGTGTGCATTTTGAAGAAAAATTTCTCTATTGTCTTCCCTTTTCCATTTAGTATTGTGAGCGAGTTAAAGATTCTCGGAGTAACTTGGAATAAGGATTTGAAATGGAACTCACTTTTCCAGAATGTTATTTCTTTGTGTAATAAAAGGATGTATGTGCTTAGAGTGTTGCGTAGACTGTTAAGTCATGACGAGTTATGGTCTGTTTTTAAGGCCACAATTGAAAGCATTTTGCTCTATTGTACACAATTGTTTGGCGTTTACAGTTTTGAAACGAGACAGCAGATAGAAAGAATTTTCAAACGAGCTCGGAGAATTATCTGTAAAAATGATTGTATTTGTGCCAACAGTATATGTTCATTAGATAAAGTTCGCTTTCAAGCCTACCTTTCACTTTTTTACAAGAGTCAGAACGTCGATCATCCTCTTTTTCCTGTTGTTCCGCACGTGCGTAATGATCGACTAATTGTACCTTTTTCTAGAACTAGCAAGAGACAAAATTGTTACACTGTTCTCATCACCTTGGTTTTTAATGGTCTTTCTGACCTAACAAGTATACCAGCTTAACTTTGTGACTATTTAACTTTGTGATATATTTTGTGATTTTCATTTTGAAATATATATATATATATATATTCTTTCTCAAAAAAAATGTACCTGTACTCAAGTACAATCGAAGTACTTGACCCCAAGCCTGCTTTGCCCAGTCATCAGCTGGACATTGGCTTTGTAGCTAAGTCACATGTGAAAAAATTGCCTCCAGCCAAACAGATAGATTTTAGAAAAGCCTGTAGAATGATGGTGACTTTGCTGAAAAAGACTTCAGGAACGGTCTCCTTTGAATTTCTCACTGACAAAAGCTATTTCATCTTTTTCGCCACTTCTCATTGCGAAAAATGCCTCGATTTTAAAGAGGCTAATGTCAGATCTTGTATCAATTTTCCATGAATGTGGACATATTTCGTCATCAGTTTCTGATGCATCAAAGCGGCAGTATTCAGAATTACTCATCAAAAATGATTTTCAAAATAGGTTAGCGGAATTCACTATGACATCTCGTGTAGGGCCTAGATCTGCCGTTAAAAAGCAAAACGACGTATTTCGGAATATCATGGTATTGAGATAACTGAAGTCAAAGCTAAATTTGATATTTCATCATTCTACGTCAACCTTTGAAATCTCTAACTTTTGATCTTTCAATTAAACAGCAAAACAACGTATTTCGAAATACGCTTGAGCCATGAGACATTCTTCAAAGGCAAAACGACGTTATTCGAAATACGCTTGAGCCATGAGACATTGTTCAAAGGCAAAACAACGTAATTCAATGTACGCTTGAATCCTGACGCTTTCTTCAACGGCAGAACAACGTGTTTAGAAAAGAATCAAATTAATACGGACCTCGACTATTCAACCGCACTGATATTTCGAGATACTATGTTTATTAGGACTATTAAAAAATCAAGTACGTATCACGATTCAGTCCTTGCATTTTCAGTAGTAGGCTACCTATCTACGCAACGCATTGCGCGGACTGTATCGTTATAGTGCCGGTAGGCTATCGATATTATACTAAAGTATGATAGATATTGATTGCCATCATTATGCATGTTCGTATGAGGAAATAAGATTTAGGTATTTGCTAATAACTTGATTTTAATATTATCTTATCAATTTTAATATTATTTTTATGTAGAGGCAGATGTTTATGTAGGGTTTTATTAACTGGCTGCGGTCATCATAGAAATGAATTCGAAGGCGAACTTTAAGCCTATATCTCCAATTCTTTCATTAAAAAGTCACTTATTTTGTTGTACGTTGCTTTGCCTTTTAAAACATGAAAATTGTTCCATTAAAAAATCACTTATTTCGTTGTACGTTACTTTGTCTTTTAAAACATGAAAATTCTTTCATTGAAAAATTAAGCATTTCACACTGCGTTGTTTTGTCTTTTAAAGTATCAGAGATCTCTTCACGCTTTTCGAAGTACGTTCATTTGTTATTTAAAAACACAAACTTTCCTCAAACGCAAACTGCGTTTCACGCAAATTGTTTAAGTGTGATTACATTCATGAAAACAATCGGTACTCATGATATTAGTAAAACATCTGACCAAATCTATCCTGTGAGATATGATACTTCACATCCTGACCATTCAATTGGACCCATAAAAGACAAAACAGCGTAGTTCGAAATACGTCGCTTTGCTTTTTAACGGCAGAGATGTGTTTTAGTATAACATCATCTTGAAGCATGTAATGTAAGACCTGGACTGTTGCTCAGATAACTAAGACTCTTTCTCATGGAAATGCACGAGTCGAGTCTGGCTTCTCCATCAATCAATCGCTATTGTTGAATATGTCTATATCTAGCCAATGTAATTAAAAATTTAACATTTTCTAGGTTAATTTATTGTCATAGATTTTAGCATTAACTCAATTGAAACCGTTTTACATTAGATATTTAACATCACCTTCAACTAAATGTCGATGATGAGATTTACTTCTATGCCTAAGATATTCATTTCATGGATATCCTCGTTGCATATCTCCGTAAATCTGTGGCCTGATCCATGGATATGATCTGTTTTGAACATAATTTCTATGGTTCATCAAGATGTCTATATTCAACAATAGCAATGTAATATTGTAGTTCAGATATCTGAACCGCAATATGCTATAAGGCTGAGGGCCGTCAGACACGAAGCCACAGCTTACTACGGTTATGAGATCTGAATTGCAATATCATTGTGTTGAGGTTATCTATCATTGAACCACAATATGCTAAACAGGTATACTGCGATTCAATATTTTAACATTGAAAGATATACGAACCTAAACACAATGTTAATACACGTCTATACTCATTTTGCTCGTTCTACATTTTCAATGTCGTATAGACATCGTATTAACATTGCTATATTGTTGCTATACCTGAAAGAAAGCAAGATTGTTGATCAGCGAATAGTATGGGATGCCATCCAGCATACGGGTGGCTCTCAAAACATCACTGTCACAAAAGAAATGATGCGGTCTGTTCGTTATGCTAGACGAAAATATCAGGAAGCGCTCGACGAATCGAAGAAGGCGACAAATGGAGAAAGGAAGCGGAAAGAGAGGAAGCGTTTGTCCCTCGAAATCAACAAGTTGGAACAGCCAAAGGAGAAACTGCAAAATACCGTGCAGTAAGCGAATTACGAGTCATCAGCAAGCAAATTTTCGATTTGAAAGAACAACTGAAATAACTTGTTTCCACTTTTAGGTTTTAGATTTTTGTAAGTAGATCTGAGTTTTAGTTGCAATCTGGATGTAACTTCGCATCAAACGCTTTAGATGAAAACTCACATCATTTATCACTTTGTTCTACTTTATCCGAATCGTCTACAAAAAACTGAGGAGTTTCTTTATTTCGCTATTGCGCCAATGACATGGTTTTGAAATGAATAAAATTAAAAGATAATGCAGCGCTTTCTTTTTGTGCACAAACTTTTTCTGTTGACAATTCCATGAAAGTATTATTCTACTTTGCGTAATGATGTGCGGACGCGAAGCACAATTTTAGTAATGTAGGTACATATACTTCATCGTCTTACTATATAAAAGTGTAATTATCATGGTTCACGGGTTATATTCAATACATAGAGTAAGTATATTAGGTAGAGTGGTAACTCCGCATTTATTAAATCCCCAATGTGTATACACTTTCGATTTTATTGAATGAACTCGAGGTGAATACAATGGGCATTGTTACCAAATGTGAGATATGCAAATTTTTGCAGTTTTGAGGAACTTACCACGGAATTGACTGATCATGACTGTAATGCAGAAGGAATGATGCTATTTTGCAGACTCTCAGTGTATTGACAGCCTTGGAGAGATAATGTTTGTTAAATTAGCAATTTGATAGACTGCTACTACTTTCATGCTCAACCTCAAGAGTATTTTCTTAAGCGTGATCATCATAGGCAACCAGCCACCGGCAGAGCAAAATAACAATCAAAGACAATGATTTCAATTAACTTTGAAAGATGTAAATGGGTCCACATTTACTATTCAGATTCAAGAAATGAAGCATGAATATCGTGAATCATAAAATCATGACGGTAAAAATTGAATTATAAACTTGAAATTTCAGCCAAGAAAGCACGAATGAGATCTCGACTTTTTCATGAAGACTTCCATTACAATACAATTCATGAAATTCCCTTGATAATCAGCTTAATTTCCACTTAGTTAGGATACTTATTAGCAAATATTCATTCCTTTTGATATCCAACTTGTTTCATACTACTTATAAAGGGGCTTCCATGTCGGTGGTATATAAATTGGTAAAATTTTGACTTATTTAAAACTGCTCAAATAATTTTTTGGACGACGTGAACGTAATCTCCGCAAAACAGTGAATCATTTAATATAAAAATTTTCACTATACAGATACTTTTTTTAGTCGACACTCTACATATGTATACCTACTCTATGGTTCAATAGTTGTACATTCCTTGGTAGGTTTTGGAATTTCATTATCAGATTCCTTGAAATCCTGGAAATGTTTTGGAATTCTTAACTAAGACTTCTGTATGAACCCTGTTCCAGCCTTAATATCTCTATCTCTACCATAGAGCAGTTAAATTTCAATCAATTTTATTAATCATTGCCCCCTGCCTATTTGCAAGGAGTAAACCATGCCTCCTACGAATCTGCGCGTTTGCTGAGTTCTACCTTGTTCCTCTTCTTATCAGACAGTATCAAAGAAAAAGACCCAATGGGACGCAGATTGTAGTTTTTGGTAAAATGAGATTTTCTTTGTTTTCTCTTGCTAAGGTAGAGGTAGGCTACTAAGCCCAGAGTCACAATTTTTGACATACAGTATCCTCAAGTTGTCCTTTCATGTGCATGTGCTATTTTCATGCTTCTGATGAGTGTTGTGTGTGAGAATCTAGTTAAACATGACTAAAAGTGGGCTAAATGTTGTGTTAGCCGACATTAGGAGGCTTGCTAGTTCTGAATGTGGACACATGGGCACTGTACATGTACACATGAGCTCCCGATATGAAGGCATGCCATCAAAGGAGGCTTTTGCATTTTTATCCTCACTAAATCGACGTTATCAACCATGATAAAGTTAATGCTTTGCATAAACAAAAAAACTTCCAACAACATTCAATTACTATTCTCAGATCATATTACTATGCTATTGAGGTCATACTCAATTAGGATTTATTAAGTAGCAACTTATTCTAAAAAATTCAGGGGAAAACAAGTCAATTCGAGCATACCTCATTCTTTGAAAAATGGTGACCCATTGCATGTCTTGTAAATGAAAATAAGCATTAATTGCCGAGATCTTTCGCTCATTCTTTTCAGAGGAAGTAAGAATGAGTAGTAAAGATGTAGGCTTATAAGTTTTCACAAGAGCTGCATGGATCCCTAGCCCAAAAAATATAGTATATGGCAGGAAATTTATCTGTGAAGACACAATGTTAACTAAAATACGATTTTCAAGATAACATAAAATTTAACGAATTAACGGTTTAACTCAAACTTCCGTTACTTTGCTCGCAAATTAACGGATTATTGTTTAATGAAGTACATTTTTTTAATTATCGGAACAAAGATAACAGAACTAGCTTTCTTTTTAACGATGCCCAACACTGGTAATATGTTTGTTAAATTAGCAATTAGATGGATTGCTAGTTGCTTAGCCATATTAATAAGAGTATTTTCTTAGTATCTTAGCATCTTTTTTTACACGTGACAATAATAAGCGTATTTATTTGTTTCAGAATGAAAATTACACGTTGATATAAGCAAAAGTTACAGGGTGCCAGTGGAGCAAAATAATGCAAATTCGCAAAAGTCATTCAATGAAAATAAGCGAAAAGCAGTTCAGTAGCAGAGACATAAAATCATGGACGTTGCCCTTGCTTCCTCGATCCAAATGTACAATTAAAGAGAGGAATACAGTATGGGATTCTTCGATGTGCTTTATACACTGTACTTACGCACTGTAAACCATTGACTGACAATTGACAGACATTTATTCTACAAAATCTAATTTGTCGGTCATTGTTAGGTCTTGTAGGGGATTGCCTCCGAAACTCCTACAATATCCTGACCAAAATGTATAGCAATGGAATTATAGCTTGGATTTTATCAAAAACGTAGGCAATTAATGAAATCATGTCAAATTGAACTCATGGTTTTGCTCACACTATATAGACAGTTTGCAAAAGTATATGCAATCACTAATTGAAAAATTAATCAATATCACAGTTTTTGTTTAGGTTATATTTTAATAGAAAGATCTTCGGTTTCGTTAGCGGCGGAGAGAATCTTACCAATTCGTCGGATATCGCGTGGATATTGGAGGTGACATAGTCGGTTGATTTTGTAATTTTGTAGGTAATTGTCGGTCTACGGTTACAGTGGGGGGCTGGCGAAGGGTAAACAGAAATAGTGAGTCGCTGTGGAAATAGATGGTGCAGAATGTTATTTGGGATTTCAAGCTCATGAATGCTTTTTGGTGCTTGTGAATACTCTCTGTTTTATTTTCTTATTTTTTACTTTTGAGTCAACTTGCTTAGTCCAGTTTGAGGTCTCCTGAGGAAAGTTACACAAGGCAATTCAGATAATCCACTTGAGGCATACATAATACATTTATTGTAGGAGTATTTCGCTTTTTGGACAATCATCACTTTATTTTATTACTTATAATATATACTATTACT
>CAJQUW010005398.1:0-59314 GCA_907163375.1 Prostheceraeus crozeri | reverse complement strand
ATAAGCTGTTGTTAATTAATACAAAAGACGATGCATAAAATGTTTCGGGCTTGTTATGAGGAAAAAAACCTTGCAGCCACCGGATTGATGCAGCACTTGTCAGCAGGATATCAAAAGAGTGCATTTTATCAGCCGTTAATGCGATCCAAACAATGAACATAGAGATTTATGGAGAAAGCTGACCATGTCATTGATGTTCACGTTCCGGAGTAATATGGACCAAATGGTAACGAATTATTCTTTCAATAAATGCGAAAGTATTCACAAGTAGATAGACATTGAAAGATCCATTAATACCATGGCACTCAAAGAAATAAGCAGTCAAATTAGTGTCTTGATTTTTCTCAGATAACTTTGGTCTCCTCCGTTTTATGACTCGACTTATTCCGAATGACATATTGACGCTAGATAATGAGTTAGATGTTGGACTGGACGTTGATTTGACATGCGACTTCACATTGGCCTTGCTTAACCAGAAAGCTAGTTTGATGATGGAAACTGGGTTGGTAGCCTCACGCTGTAGAAGTCCTTTGAATCTCATCTGTGACAGGAATGTAACCTCCATCAATCGCTCCTATACCCAAATCCGGGAGCGGGAAGCACAAATTTTCATGAGCTGAAAACCAGTGCATTCGTGCATTCTAGAACTTTTATCTCAATTTTCAGGCAACAATAACAATACTTTTGCAATAAGTTTTCATAATATTATATCGTTGAATTGCCGTTTCAATAATGCTTGCAACTTCCCACGTTTTAACTGTCTGTAATTTCTATCCTCAAATAATTTATTCAAGCTGAATTCATAACGATATATACATGTAGTAGGCTATAATGTGCCGACTTCCCAATTCGTTGCTCAAAGTTATATTTGTACAAGTATACAGGATTAAAGAATACTTTGATCACAATACTGTCGGTCATTTGCCTCGATCCTGGAATTTGAAATTAATGGAAGCCCAGTTCATGATCAAAGTTTGATTTAAAAGTCTTTAGAGCCCAAGCTTGCAGCCAAAAGTCATCTGACCAACCAGCAGCACTCACTGTGTACCATGTAGCTGCTTCGACTAATTCTTGGTTAGCAACCGACTCTTCAACCGCCTTCAGAGAGAATCTATAGCACTACAAGCATAGTAAAACTTCGCGTTAAAGTCGTGCTGATCGAGAAGAGGCTACAAATGAAAAGAAAGGAATTGGATAAATTTTTGGCCTACCGGAACGAACCGATTTGAATGTTTCTCGAATCATGATTTCGAACCGAATCGAATCTCGAAGCTTCACAGGTCCCTACTTGCCATCTCTAACCCAATCACCTGTCTAGAATAGATGCTTGCGCGGCTACATTAGTTAGTACCTAATTAATTGCGAAAAATCTGATAATCCTAACTATTAGAAAATGCATTCGATCGGTCATCAGCTTTCAAACCACAACTCCAACATTTGCTTCGTGGACTCAAGGAACTTGCATGCACATGCAAACATACCGGTACTCATAATCTTTTATGGACCTTGAGTTGGATCCCAAAGTCAAAAAAGTGACTACGAATATCAAATACATTGGGAAAATCATGGACTGATGAAAATCTTTATACTTGTGTTTTTCGAAGCCACTGCAGAACACCTGATGACTTCGGAGCACAGTATGGTTGGAAGGCCTCGTAAGCCGCTGGAATAAGAACTTCAGTTAGTATAGGGTTTCTTCCTGTTATTTGACTATTAGTGTCTTAACCATTGTGAGATTACGAATTGCCAGCAAACCTACATTCTAGAAAGTTAAAAAAATATGTGCTTGCAACAATATATAAATTTATTTCAAATTCAAGTAGGCTTATTTGATTCACTGCTTCACATTCAGCAACCAATTAATCCCGCTTTCGAATTTCAATGCCATTCACTGCTTTACGGCTGAGATGTGATATCTCAGCTACACTACATGTACACCTGAAACTGTCCAGATCGTCTGGCTATCATCGAACCAATTAGTCAAATGATAATGAACTGTCCTTGGATATTCGATAATGAGATGTCTTTCTCTCCTTCTTTTCTTGACATTTCCTGTCAGCAGACTTTCATTGTAATTACCTGAATGATATTCGGAAAATAATTCAAAAGAATTGCTATTTTTGGAGTTCACAGAGCATTAACATCACGTGAGACATTGGAGAGAAAACATCAAATTTACAAAAAGGAAATGGATAAATCTACGGAATATCACCCTCTTTAGATCGAGAAGGAAATATCATTCTACCATCTTCTATTTGATATTTTGTGGAGAGCTAAACGTCAAGAATGATAAAATGCAATTATCTGTAAATAATTGTCTATGAGGGCGTCTAATCGATGTTAAGAATGTTGCAAGTTTCTTCTAAATATTGTCAGTACAAATCGTAATTGAAAGCTTCTGCTGCTATGAATAGTTAGTTTTAGCATCAATAGCGATAATAGTGTTTGTTAAGAAAAGCATTTTATTCAATTATCAATTTGTTGTGGATATAATGTAGAGTAGAGATTTGTGAGAAAGAATAACGCTTCTAATCGAAAAGGTTTGGAAGCAAATGTGACAAGTAGTTTGCAAAGCAAACTACTCATTATTTTTGCACGTGCCTAATGTACCGCATTTTATTCAAATTACCTCCCATGGCAGCCTGTTTGGTTTCCGTCGATTTGTGGCATGAAAATTTAAATCCAAAAAGCCAGGCATGATTCTTTTCATCTAACCAAATTTTAGCACTGCTGCGTTAAATGCTGCAAAAAATTGTGATCAACCGCTTGAAGTAGTACTTAAAAGTTAATAAAAACACCTGTTATTTGGTGATAAATCTATATCATAATCCATAGTGCAATACCACTGTTCCACTATGAATGAACCAAATGACTGCCGTGTGCATGAGTGCCGGTTTTCTGTGGAAGTTTGAATACTTGCATATGTTTCGGTAGACATAGATTTCAATTCCATGATAATTGTCCCGTAGCTTACCTGCTCCGCAGGCAGTGTGGCAAGAATGAACAAAATTTCTTCCTTGGGCTCACGGGATCTGGTCTTTGATATAGCTGACAGGCTACTTTGACGGCTTGAAAGCTGGGACGGGGATCCACGTGTGGGTAGGCTGCAGTCCTTCAATGGCGCAACGTATGATGTCGGTCTCAAACGCGATGATTCCCCGGTATATTGTACAGCGGATTTGATGACCTTGTTTTCAGGTGTTTGGGCTTTTCTATGGACTTTTGGTAGGCCACATTGTTTCAAGATTCCAGAAGGATGGACATTGCTCATTTAATGTCCGGGCCAGGAAGCCGGTCTCGCAGTCGATGAACTCCCTGGAACAAGGACGGTGGCTACGATTGAGTAATGACTTCATCACAGTCATCAAGTTGATTTTGTACCGCTTTGGACATGACGCATCGCGATTCATGTCAACACCAGTGAATGATGGCTTGCGACAAGTAAAGTTTCCTTTATGCCGTTTGTGTTATAGTTGACCAGTCGCCGGGCGATCATTTTGTCATCAAAAGTAAGGTAGAAAAACTCCCGAAAGTTTTGGTCTTTGGTCAACCAAAACTTTTGGGAGTCTTTTCTACCTTACTTTTGATGACGTTTGTCGTTTATGTCAGGGTTGGAAACCTGAAGGGTTGCTAACGCCGGCCGGCCGGTTGATTAAATTAGACCCAGATCTACCGTTGACGACATTCAGTCTAGAATAAATTGCTTAATTAATCATTACAACATAAAGAGTGTGCAAATGTAACATAATTGGAGAGCATCTTTGCGAACTGTTGATTAAACCGTTAGAAAATGATTACCAGCAACTACATGCAGTTTAATACCCTACTTTATCTCGAATAAAGTTTCCAGAATCATGCATTTTAGCGTGTATGAATTTTGGAAGCATTGTGTATTCTTCAACCTATCTATTGTAAAATTATTCCAAATCTTGAATAATTTCAATGCATGGAATAGTTTACAAAGCACGTGGAGGTTAGATTTGAGATACAATGAGTAATGAATTTCAATTCAACCTAGGTCCTACTACCCGAACCTCTGACAGTGGATCGTGGACAATTGTTTGATAAGTTTTGATAAATTTAAAAAAAACATCAAAAATTATAAAGTAGACCTAAAACTCATTAGAGTAGTAAATAAGTCACTGCGCGTATTACTGCTCATCGCACAAAAGATGACATCAAGGTGCGAATATTTGCATTGTATGAATGATATTGTACTATAGCAGGTAACTCTCGCATATCCGGAGTACCAGATGGTATACCATTCATGCATTTCACGCATGCTGTGTGGAAATTGAGCAATGTCTAATGGCACAAACTGACCAAATAATGTTTACGATCAAAGCCTTCACCAGCCGGTATACAGTGATGCCAGCCATCGACCGGCCGGTTTTAATGACGCCCGGCCTCGGCCGCCAAAAACCTGGCCGCTTCCAACACTGGTTTATGTTATGTCTATATTGTGCAGTTCGCAATCAAACATGATGTGGATATTAACGACGTGTCTCAGGAAAGATGCTGATCGCGTTATGAAGCTTCTTGATATGAGAAGGTGGCCATCGTTGTGACCAACAGAGATGTCAGCGAATGATCCACTTGGAAGGCTACACATTGAAACCCATTCACATAGGTGAAAAGTTGCTCATTGAGCACAAACCGTACGAAGGAAGTAAGCAAGCATCCCAGCATGAAAATTCACAGAAGAAGAAGACAGCAAATTCCTCGATGTCAGACTCCACAACATAGAACCTCTCCTTATGGGAAGCCTTCGTCCACTGGTGTTTGCATCAATAGCCATGAGGCAAGCGGTTATAATGTCCAAAGCGTTACAAAATCAACCTGAGACCGACATTGTACGTTGCCGCCATTCAAAGAGAGCACCTACACGAGGATCCTCGTCCTTCTTTTCGAGTCGTCAAAGAAGCCCGTCCCAAAGACCAAATTCCGACTTCCCAAAGGAGGAATTTGGTTTATTACCACCATTGTGCCTGTGGAGGAGATTATATGGACGGAATGGAGAGTTCTGTGGAGAAGCGGATGAAGAAGGACATTCTCAAATGGTGTCAAGATGGCAAGCAACGCTCAAGAATGAAGCTATCCTCCGCTATGACACAACAGCACCTGTATCATGTGACAAATGTTCAAGAGAGTCATCCCACATCATTCGAAAGTGTCTACAAGTTTCCAGATGATTGATGTGTGTTCGTCTGAATTAAGCCAATATCTGACGAAATTTTAGACGAGTTTTAGACCTTCAAAACTTCGTCATTGCTGTAAATAATCATTAAGGTTGCAACTAATGCGTTTTCCTCAAAACATATTATCATCTTAAAATATTGCGTTTGTAACATATTGAATTGCCCTTAAGAAGTGTGTTCCTTTTAAGAGATTATTGATCAAATACTTCAACATGAAGAAGAAAAGGAAATATTCTTGAGTCAATGCTAACATTTGAAGCAATCGCTACATTATCTCATCGCTATGGAATTGATGTCTTCGGAATGCATGTGCTCCTTTTTCTGGACAAAAATGATTCCAAATCACAGCCATTTATATCAAGCGGGGAATGACCGGATGAGAAGAGCTGACAGGGCTTTATGAATCCGATAGAAAATGCTCACGACTGTAAGTCTATTTATTCGTCCAATCATCGTAAATTTGTGGATATTTTATCACCCATGTGCCCTATTAGGCCCCATACTTAAGGACTACAGCTTTTTATAAATCAGTAATTTGCAATTTCTCTATTGTTTAATTTGTTCTTCTCATAAGTTGTTCATTCTCCCTCATAGACTCACAGACAAGACGAGATCTTAAAGAATTCGAGTCTGTATCCCACAGATGCAGACTGTCCATCTCTGCTGAGACGAAAATACTGTTGTTTTGCATTATGTGCCTAATTAAGGCAGGTTTTGCCAAATTACGTGAAAATGAAATTTAGAACGATAGTAATGCGTTGATGACCATGCATCCCATAAAGACATTTCATTGTAAAATGTGTTCATTTCAAGAAGTTGCCGATTGTCATACAGCACATGTCATATTTACGCAGCATTACAAATATTGCTCTTATCGAACTTTGTACATAAATGTACGGATTCTTCACGTAATTAACCCTTTGTTGCAAATACAATGTATGTTTATTGCCTTTATTACAAATACGTACATGCATCTTTAAAAAGGGTTCTAATGAGCATCCTAGTGGAGCTATCACACATGTAAAGCTATACGTATCCTGCATATACACGTATGTAATGGATGCACCTAAATATAACTAAAAGCTCTGCTATTTGGTTCGAAGGCTTAATTTCATTCTAGACAGCTAATTTGAAGTAGTCTCATAGCACAAAAGCGGCAGTTGTAATGAATGGCTTATACTAGCATAACAGGAGTAGGATAATTAAGATAGTGGCATATTGATAGAATCTATAAGTCCGAAGTATTAATGATTTTAATCTCTGGCATGTATATACAGCTCATATGTGACATTTGCTGGATATGCACGCAGACCAAAATAGATTTTAGATATTACGTGCATGCAAGCTTAATACGTTGGAATTTAATAAGAACCCAACTTGCCATCAAATAATGATAATGATAATAATAAGCGTTTATATTCATCCGGCCTCAGTAATGAAAATCGTAAGGCTAGCATGTATAAATTACAAACTTTCGAATCAAGAGAAAAGGGCATAAGTCTCTGATGAAATATTGTGCAAGGGATGGGATTCATCACACAACAACTTCACTCAGTTCAGCTGTGTAGAATAGATGTTAGCGTGCGTGCGCAGACTTCAACTGATTAGCAACTAATTGTGAACAGTTCTGACAATCGTTGTGAACTGATGAGAAAATACATGCAGTCTCAATATTCAAATCACAAGCTTCACATTTGTTTCTGAGGTTCATGGAATACCTGCATTATCCTCATGATATATTTGCATGTTGTCTCAGAATGCATCCAATGATCTTGGTAAGTACTTCGTGGATCTTGGTCAGCCTCAAAGATTGATAAAAAACGAAGACTGATGAAGATTTATAACCACAGAAATTCGACACTCTATGATAATAAAGAACGAAGACATACATGCACAGCAATTCTACGTCGTATAATGCGTTGTCATGACGATCGCGGCTTCTAGTGGTTGACGAAAGTTAGGTTGTGTTGGTGATCATTATAATTTCTTTGCAAATATAGAATCATTTTGATAAAATAACCTACAATAAACCGCCTTAATGCAAGAATGTGCAATTATGACAGGTTTCAGCAATTTGACTTCAAGATCCCGCAATCTAGCAGACTTAGATCTGTGTTTTAGTGAGACACTAGTGAAAAATTTTGTTTCTCAATCGACTATGGATGAAGAAATGCGCACGTAATAGTAGTTCATCAGTATAATTTTCATCTTCATAAGTATTTATCAAAGCTATATAGATGTCACGGTAGTCCCTGCTCTAACATAAACAAAGCGAAAATTCGAATTTCTTTGCTTGTAGCTCTTGGTAAATCGATGTCTATGTCACGAACGAGAGCTGAGCGTCGCAAAGGGTGCACTCATTCACCCATACTCTTACATTGCTTATCCAAGGAAATATTTAGTTTTTATTGACTTGAAAATCCTCCTACGCAGCACATTGCTCAGCTCTGTGAGGTTATAAGATGGATAGTTCTACACTCCAACCAAAGCGACAAAGTGATGGAAAGGTCAGCTAGGAAAGAACAACTAAGGCAATGATTTGCGTAACCCGTATAACTTATTCAGTTTGATCTTTGTGTTCAAGACTATTATACAAATGTTAGTCTTCGAGTAAGTCTTAGGAAAGTGCAGGGTCGATCAGTACGGCAGTGCACCTGACTAATTATGCAACTTTGTACGGATTCCTCATGGCTAGAGTTTCCGAATTTGTCATGCCATCTTAAGCTTGATTATACAAATTGCATAGTTGCATGTTTGCAATTTGCTAATTATTGTCGGTTAAGTTCGGCCCCTCCTGTCACATTTTTTGCTATAAACCTTTCAAATCTAAGATGCCTGACCTGCTCTTTTGTCACTTTTAGTTTTTGCGTATTTTCAAATTCCCCACGGAAGGTCTAATATATTACCTCTTTTGAAAGGTGCTTTACACTGTGTGAATTTGCCATGTTTTGGAAACATTCTGCATGGCGACTTTCAACGACACGCATCGATTTTCAATATGAGCACTGTATTTTATAAGTGACCGAGTTTATGAATAATAAACCTATTATGCCGAGCATTCGAACGAGTGATCGACTAGAGCATTGGAAATTCAAATGTTATGTGAATACAACTGATTAAGTTCTTCAGTGCAAAATTCTTCGCATGCACTATAGTAATGATGGCGCATTTTAGTAGTCACTTCGTGCATTTTCCTCAAAATTCAATTTTTTGGGAATCTTAAGTCGCTCTTCTTCGGCAGTTAGAATTGTAGAGTGCCATTTCACAGATAGGACCTCGGCCTATATTAGAATGGTTATTTTTGGAGGAAAATCTTCTGCATTTCATGCACGTATATTTTTGTTGCATCCATGCGTAATCAATCTTATCAATCTGCTTCTGTGCTCCTAAGTGACTGGACAGACAACTCAAACAGGCAGGTCTATCTAGCCAAAATTCGGTGAAGTCTCAAAATTATAAATTCAGAAATTCTAGAACCGAAATCCATTTTTCCAAGGTAGAGTTTTCGATCGTAGTATTTTTAATTTTTAAATGCATGATGACCAGTGCGCTTGATTTGCGATTGGAAGTTGAATAGGGGAAGCCGAATCGCCCCCTCCGGGATATGGGTGCTCTTCAGACCCTGTATGCTCGCTGAAACTGACTTCAAATTCCATGAGACATCAGAGTAAAATCGATGCTCGTGCATTCTATGGAATTCAGACTTTCGCTTTGTTTAAGGTGAGAGACTAGAGAGGATAACAGCGGCTTGCTGATGGAAATTTTAGCCGACCATTTAGGAACCGATCTGCATGCTATTCAATGCTGCTAAATCTTCAGAATAACCATTTTATATAACAGTTGTTACAACTATATAACAGTTGCAAATTCCTGCCACAAGGCGATTTAATGGAAATTATTTAATCAAAGTGATCTATATATAAAGAGAAATTATAATAACCAAAGCTCGGCAATGATAAAATGATATCATTTTATTTTTGAAAAATGATATAGAATGATATCATCAAAATTTTCGTTCCATTATATTTTCTAGCCATAGATTCTTTGCATTCTTTATTGAAGCAAATCTCTCTTTGCTCTCTTTCTTCAGTCTTTTTCTTCAGTCTTCCATTGTTAGGAATATATCGATGCTGCATGCAATTTAATTTTAATTTCATTGTTAAGAGTAGTTAAAGTAGCATAGTAGCAGTGTAAATCAAAAAATCCACATGACTAGATCTATTTGCGGTGTAGGCCAATGCATATTTCACTAAAAAATGGTATATTTTCATTACAAAAAATAAAATGATATCATTCCCGATCATAGATAATAACAGTGAATATTTACGAAGCACACTGGTCAGCTGCCGGTATCTTCCTAATATTAGCCACTGGGAGCCGCCGTTGTTTATGTGTCGCTGTCGTTGCCATGACAACGCATGTCCACGACGCATTATTGTTTTCAATGTCCATATCCGTTTAATTCCATTGTTATTATCGTGTCGGAATTCCTTCCTTCATGCGATGGTGACATTCACTATTTTGAAGAAAAATGGCTTTTGATTTTTAAGAATAATGGTTTCAAACTGGCACTTTCACTGGATTTACAAATGTTCATATAAAATTAACTGAAAATACTTGGTCATGTTTTTTCTCGGTTTATGTTGAAGTAAAGTAGAATCATTTTCTTGCGAGCTTTACCTGTCACCGACTAGAACAAAAATTGGTGCTCTCCGTGGTAACGGAATGCTCCCAACGTAGTCCATCCGCCATCACGAGCTCCTGTAGGGGAACAAAGCTGAATGAACGCACCCTATAGCTACCACAATGCTACTGCTAATCTGCGAATCCCTTGCAAGCAGAAAATGCACAGATAAGCATCAATTTGCTGAAAATTTCATCCTGCATGCATCCAAGTAGATCTACATATGTTTTCTTTGAAACCGTCGAACAAGAGGAGGAACTCTACAGAATTCGTAGCATTTTTGGCCAAGCTCCCTACAGAGATTTGTTCTGGCTGCCGGACTGACACTGTTGCTATGAAACATCAACGTATGGAAAGTGCACATTTTTATGTGTTTCGTGAGATTGACGATTGCGCATTGGCGGCATGTTATCGCCTGTAATCGACCGCAATCATTTCAATAGGCCCATGACTGAACTGCGACTCCGAAGAGATGCCTTCGATGTGTTATATTCCGAGCTGGTTGATTCAAAATTGATACTACACAATCATCAGACAATAATCACATAATGGACGCCGATCAAACGAATGCTTGGTCAGCAAATGGGCAGACTTGGCTTCATTAGCGGTACGCGTGCCTCTTACCGTTGATTGTAAGTCGCCCAGCAGTCATCACAGCTGGAACGGATTTGAAGCCTTTGAGCTGCGAATCTCAAGATCACCAATAATTTGTGTTATCTAGAAGATTTGAGACTTGATCACGACCTTCACGTAGGGTGACGGATTTACCTTCAAATCGGCTTACCGTGTCAATTATTCATGTGAACGAGGGAGATGGAACATGCACACAGAAATTGCTACCTTTAGCTGCATCAATGAGTCTTCCTAACCTGCTGATGTCCCATGGAAATTCTCGGCAAGACCGTCGACTTGAGGGACCATTTCTGATGAAAGGCTCATGACAACGAAGAAGACACACACTTTCTATCAGTCACGCAGTATCACGTGTGAAGCATTCCTCACGAGGTAAGTTTCTTCCAACTACTTGTATTATTACATTGTTAGGACTGGAAGCTTTATAAAATTTCGGCTTAGCTTTTGCTGTAAATGTAAAAGTAGGCTTCGTTATGGATAAACAATCGAATTCAATGAGCAGAAAAATGTCTTCTAGGTGCTATTGGAAGTCTCATAATAGCTAAATATCAATTTGTAAAGAACTGGGAAGTGAGAAAACTATTATCATTAAATGCAATGCTGCTATTTTCTTAATTGGATGTAAATATTGATAAATTTAATTGTAGATTTAATTTCGGAGTTTATAATTGCCCTCTTCATCTCGGCCGTGGTCGTTGACTTCAGTGGAGCCATAAGTTTTCATCCTGAAATAAATGAGAATTATTGAAGATAGCTTCCACATGCATTTTGAAATTTTCAAAATCATGCTTACTCTGCATCAGAGGAAACGAAAAATGTCTCTTGCCATGGGTACTGAAGTCAAGCCTGATCTCACATGACGTTAACTTCCTATAGTATTTCTGCAATATCCACGCCATTTGCGTATTAAAAAAGCATAAGAAGAGCGAAACAGGTAGGCTACTCACAATTTTGTTGTCAAATAAGTGCAGCTTATAGGGCATTTCAGAGACATGTTCAATGCCACCTTCGTCCTCTTTACCACTGTCCCTACAGTGTCTTCACCATTTCACAATAAAAGACCTATCATAAATGTATCATAATATCATCCTCTCCATTATCAATTACATGTATCATTCAACGTCTGAATTCCTGAGGTTTTTGATCTGAAAGGGATTCTGATTCTGACATTCACAGTGGCGCATTACGCGATAATCCAGTACGTATGGTCGTACTGCCATTCAACTAAGCCAAATTTAGATGCCAGGCTGGTGCACATCGTTAGAAAATGCGAAACATTCCAGTACATGAATACGAAAAGATGATAAAAGTTCAAAATTGAATATTTTGCTTAACTTACCAAAATGAAGGATCTCTTCTTGCCATTTTGAGAAGCAAGTTGAATTTACAAGTTAAATCGATAAAGATGAAAAGGAGATTTCACATCACATATCCTGAACATCGTTCTCAGCAAGGTTTTGTCAAAAAGAAATAATCCAGAAGACGAATTTTCTCTAAGAAAATGAAGCAGAAATGGAAGAAAGTTACCTGGCAGATTTAAATGTGCCACCGTGTAATAAGTAGGGAGCTTGGTGCTATTGCATGAATAGGACGTGATTTATGCCAAGCGCCCCAATTGTTATAATAATCATGATAACAATCTGTTGAGAAACGAGTAAATCTGCATTTACAGCTGTAATGCAAGTATTAATCAAATTTGGACAATTTTTTTTTGGTAAAATGAAATTTTCTATGTTGTCTATGATCAAGGGCACTAAGTCCAGAGTCATAATTTTTGACATGAAACATCCATCTTTAGGTCATTTCTTATCATGTTCATCCACCCCTGTCTGTGAACTTAACAATTTCAGATTTTGCAAGTCTCCCAATGTCGGCAAACACAACCATTTTGAACAATTTTATCCACATCTAGCCACATTCTAGCATACATGGCTGATCAAAACATAATAATGGCACACATACAGACACACACACATATATGTATAAAATATTATATATGCATTTTCAAATTGTGTATATAATAGAAAATGACTTGAAGACATTCCGTGTTAAAAATTATGACTCTGGGCTTTGTACTTTTCACGTTATCAGAGAAAACATAGAAACCTTCCTTTCTGCCAATTCCAATCTGCGTCCCATTGGATTAACATGTGTTCTTCATTGATCCTGTCTGACTCTGACAAGAAGAGGAGCCACGTAGAATTCGGGAGACGCGCAGAATCGTAGTAGGCGTACGATGTACAGCTTTCTGTGAAAGACTGATCTCCGGCCTGTTTTCCTGCCGGAAATTCGTTCTGGCTGCCGGACTATTTTTGTTAAATGCAAAAGACGTGATTCGATGATTCGGAAAATTCGCTAATTGGGAAACATTCTCCAAAACTAAAGTGCATGAATGCCGAAGTTGCACTGTGCACAATTTAGCAATCACAGCTACTCGGCATCATTGGTCAATAGGTTTGCCGGTTCACCGCTTTTATTTAGGGATGGTAAGCATTTCTTATGAACGCTTCTCTGCATTCTAATTGGCGTAAGATTGGGTGTTGTTATCAAATTTCACATTTGCACTCCTCTGTAATTCTACTCCAAGCTGATCAGATTATCAACGTCTATATTCACCTCATTAATCGACGCGGTTTACATGTTCCGATGTCGGACGAACCTATTTGCCTGCTTTCATAGGAAATATAATCTTACATAATTTTGTTGTTTAGGTCAATTTAGCGTTTCAGACTGTTGGTTTTCCCAAGTGAATTCTCTGCTAATGGACTCAAACTCATGTTAGGTGTAAGCCTTTCAATCTGGCAACTTGTGATATTTGATGATGTTTCAATGGCTTACCTAATTCTTGCAGTTTATGAAAATGTATTTCCTGGAGTGCATTTTGTTGGTCAAAAGTATTAGTTATATTGAATCCCATCCCTTGAACACTTTTACCAATTATTTTGTTTTTGGAATCAAATCGCGTTTATGAAAAACCAATTAAAGCGAGACGAGTTGTAGCAGTTACTTTCCGGGCGACCGCACAGAAACACGGTTAAGCTAACAAATCTCCAACGTTGTCGCTCACCCATTGAAATTTGCTTGTCACTGACAACTCACTATCCAATACTGTTTCTGGTGGTGGTCCCAGGGTGAACCGGAAGTACCAACAGACAGCTGTACGCACGTAAATAAAGCGAAATACCGTTTTATACTAATTCGGTTACTCCTTAAATTTTTTGCGTAGATCACGTTTTACATGAATCAAGAAACACTGCACGAGTAATTTGCTACACGTTGCTAAGGTGATGATGCAATGCGGTATCCATAAAGAACTATTGGGCATCCTGAAGCTGAAACGTTCTCAGTAGAACTTCACCTACCATCGATGTTTTCTATATTTTTCCACATGCTTTCTTTCGGATACGGCATCTCTGCGTTTGGCACACCCATGTAGTGGCGCCCTGGCTGAGACAGAAATCTTTTTAACATTGTTAAATTATTGCAACAATACTGGTACGTTCTCTAAATGTTCCCCTATAGACGGCGATGTCTGATGCAGGCGCGCAGTGAAGATTAGTCGAAGCTCAGTGATTAAATATTTGAATTTGTTTACGTGAAAGTCCATGAACGTTTGACCCAGAATAACCATTGTTCAACCTATTGAAGTTTGTTATCAACGATGCCTCCAATGATAAATGAATACCTAAAAAATAACATCATTGTTATAGCAAGCGTTTCTCATGATCAGGCGTTAGCAAAAGAATTGATGTATGATATTTCAGACAAGCATTGCATGGTTTTTATCACCTTGTGAGTCTTTATCAAAATACACTGAAAATTTCTCTCTAAAAAAGTTAGATTATAAAAATAAATAATGTTTTCTAAACTTGATTGATAATTTGCACAGAAAATCCTCATGCGATGATGAAAATCATCCCACCACTCATCGAAAATAGAATGTAAAGTAACAAATGTTCCTTGTTTATACTCGGAAGCACATTCGCCGCCACGCCACTCTTACATGTGGCCGAATTCCACTTATCCCACTCATTCTTTCGCACTGAGTGTTTGGCAAGAATACACAATTTGCCTATTTTTAAAAAATGTTTTTTTACTCTATATGGATTTGAACCCAGGTCTCCTGGAAGCAGAGCGAACACTCTACCACAAGGCCACTGCGCCGATTGTAATTCTTAGTCATTTGATTGATTAATTGAAGCAGCCCTAATGAGGACTGAAGACGATCTTCAATTCATAGGTTTATGAATACAATGCTATTGTGACCATTGGATTAACAACCTATTAAAATAACTCACTGTCGCTTTCTATTGGCAACGAATAGAAATTGATCTACAGTAGGCGCCATATTACTTGGGACACCTTCACTTTTTAAGTATTTCGGTCATAATTCCTTGGATGCACATGCATTGGAAGCAATTTCAGGCACATTTGTTCTCATGAGTGTTGAATGTATTACCAGCACATGGGCGCCAAGATATCATGTTTCACAACTTTTTGACGAAGTAAAGTGTGAAATGAGCACGCGACAAATTACTTGGGACAGATATCTATTGCGTTCCTTCGGGGGCGTCAGACATCATGTATACATTACTACATGGGTTGCCGTGCTTATACTATTTTTGAACGAATGGATGTCTTTGAATGCACGAGACGCGAAGCGTCGAGTGCTTTAAGATATCCATGAGTTCAAAAATTATGTATAAGCAAGGCAACTCATGTAGTAATATTATTTGCAGCAGGCTATGTCATGGCTATCTCATGGACGTCCATGGCTATCTTGATAGTAGAAATCTACAATTAAAAAATCCACGTATACGCCAAAAAGTATCAGTTGATAGATAGCTACTTGAATTTTAACAGTAATGGTAAAACGTAGATAACATAACATTTATCCATGATATAATCCACGGTTTGATTATTTTTAAAATTCGAATTGCCTTTATGTTGTTGCTACTGAAATATTCATTCCATTATTGAGCATCCCTGAGTAAGCATGTCAGTAGAAGATTTGTGTCCTCAAACTAGCACTGCAAGTCGTTTTTTAACCATTTTCACCGAGGAGGAAATCGAAGAGCTAAAAGCATTAAATATACCAACGTCAACAATGGAGAAAGAAGACTGGGCAATGAACCTGTTGAGATCTTGGTTAAAGCATAGGAACAGTCAAGGAATTGTTAAAGGTTTGCATGTATTTAAGACACCAGAAGAAATGACAAAGGATGAATTGAATTTGATGTTGAGTTACTTCATTCTTGAAGTTAGAACGGTAAATGGAGGCAAATACAAAAGCGGAACATTGAAGCTGCTAATTTCAATGATTCAGTATTACTATAACAGAGTGATGCTAAAGGATGGTCCATATACAAAGACTCGGAATTTCTAAAGACGCGCAACAATTTGGATCTGGCTATGAAAATTAGTCGCGCTGAAGGCATCGATCGCAAGACACGTAGAGCAGCATCTATAAGTGAGGAGATGGAGGACGAACTTTAGAAACAAAATCTATTAGGCGATGATTCTCCTACAAAACTGGTTGAAACATTGTTATTTTTAAATGGCAAGAACTTTGCCTTGCGTAGTAGAGATGAGCATAGAAGAATGACGATAAGCAGCATCGAAAAGCATTTTGATCGAGAAGGGCAACGTTATTATCTTGAGTACTACCATAGAAGTAGATAATAGTACACTAGAATGGAAGTTTGATATCTTGCCTATGTACAATGATGGCACATGGAAAAATCTATGGTTTGTAGATATGCTTCAATCTAAAACATTGTATCATAGTCAAACTATTTGTCAAGTTGGCTGTGGAAGTTGTTGACAGCAAATTACAGGATTTTCATGAAAAGAACTTTAAGTGAGATGGTGGCATTGTTTCATGTGAATTAGCCTACTATTCCATGGATTAATATTCTGGAAGTGTCTATCTGTAGCAGTCATTGACAACTATTTTCCAATTATCAATGCTGGAATGCGAATCAAAAATTGGTTCAGAGTCATAATCGAAAGTGGTCGGTGTATTTGTTGAAAGAATATCTCAAGAATTCAAAGATAAAAATTCTAATTATTGGATAATTTCTCCTTCCAGCGGTTAGGAAACCTAGCGCTTTCTGGAATAAAGACATTGAAAGCTTCTTTACCGACAGTCATTTCTCAGATAAATAAAATGTCACTGGATCCTTTCAATTAATCACTAAATAACTTATGTGATATAGTGTGATGATATTTTGGAAGCTGATATTCGAAAGCATGCAAAGGTTTTGAAAATTGTTCAAATATATTGAACAGGGGAATCCTTTTAAGTAAAATGAATACTCTGAGATTTCTTGGCCTCTGATTTCAAGCTGGAGCAATGCATGCTCTGTAAATCGACATTACAAGTTGCGTATGTGTCTGATTATACTCTTTACTGATTATGGGAGCGATATTTCAAATGATGTGCGTACAGAACGTTTTACAGGATTTCCTTCTTTGTCATCCTGTCGCTGCAGTATTTTGTAAATTCATTATTGCTTTTGCGCACATGCTCTTTGGACTAGGGGCAACAATCCAGATCACAAATTGACTTGATAATTAAAAATACCAACCCGAAAACAAGAAAGCCAGTTCGCAAAATTTGCTTTTTGCCCCAACTAAGTTCCCCCGGAATGTGCCATAATTTTCATGCAATTTCCATTCTAGGACTTTCTATGGTATTATTAATTTCTATGAGTACTGCGAAGACATTTCCAAAACAAGCAAAGGTGGTTTGCATGATCGTCGCGCTGAACCAAGGGAATCAAGAGCGTATGACAATATGATCAATAGAGAACGCTGTATTGTTGCGTTATACGACAAATACATGAGTCATCGCCCAGAAAATGTCGATGCATTTTACTTGACACCGATTCAAGAACCCAAAACAAAGATATGGTACAAACGATCTCCAATGGGTGTGAACAGTTTGTCAAAGGTGGTCAAAAATCTCTTTGATAGAGCGGGAATTGAAGGTTTTTTCACTAACCATAGTTTAAAACGAACAACGCGAACAGTTTTGTGCGACGAAGGTTTTGGGCAAGATGTAGTGACTAAGAAGACAGGACATTTGTCAAAAAGCGAGCTTGACTATTTGGACTTAAATGCCAAAAAACAGCAAAAAATGAGCGATGCGATAAACTTCTGCCAATTGAGTTCAGCTTCTTCCACCTCTCAGAAGATCTGTGTGACAAATGAAGGAGTTGATGCTACTGTAAAATTAACAAACAGCACTCAATCAGCGACAGCCATTGGTGAAAAACCAACTTGCATCATTCAAAAGAACGGAGCAACGGTTTCTATCTTTGTTTGACTTTATCTGCAGTGTATAATCTTGATATGTACTTTTGTTGTTGATAGTTGTTATATAAATTGATTGCACTAGTGCAATCAATTTGATTCTATGCATAATTCAATAGAAATTGGAATACATCAATTAGTTTTACTGCACGGCAATAATACATGGGGTAGATAGACATAGCATGCTGCAAATCTGATTGTTGTAAGTTATAAAAAGACACGGTCATAGAAATTTATCAAATTAGAGTTTGAAGATGAATTTTAATTCATAGATTTTCACATCTAGACTTGTTCAAACCACATTTCATCATTCAGTGCACTGTGAAGCACAATGCCAGGTCAAGACCTATCAACAGAAAAGAGAACCGAAGTTATAGCGTTGCTGAACCTGAAAACAATGTCTATTCGAGAAACAGCGAGGAGAACTGCAGTGAGCAAATCATCTGTGGCACGGTTGAAAACGTCTTCGACAATTAAATCTCGACGACATGGCAAATGCAGACTCAAATCATCGACAACTAAGAAACAGGACCGCCTTCTCCTTCGAAATTTACGACGAAATCCTCTTGATGACGCTCATCGACTCCATGGAGAATGGGAGAATGACGGTGTTAAGGTCTCCTTGAGGACTGTGCAAAGACGCCTCAAGACATTTTGTCGCTCGGTGGTTCCTAGACGTGTGCCAAAGCTGACCCCTTCAATGATGCGCTAACGATTGTCCTTCGCAAAGAAGCATGCTGAGTGGACAGTGAAACAATGGAGGCAGGTCTGCTTCAGCGACGAAAGTCTCTTTGAATGTAAAGGAGCGCAACGAAGCAGAGTGTGGCATATACGAGGAACTCCAGTACCCATCAGACAGACAGTGAAACATCCGACGAAAGTGATGGTCTGGGGAGTTATCAGTGCGAAAGGGCTAGGCAATATGAACGCTTGTCAGTACCAGAAGGTTCTGGAATCACGTGCACTTCCTCAACTCCGTGCATGGTTTCCCAACGGAAATGTCATCTTTATGCATGATGGGGCACCATGCCACAAAGCAAAGATAATAACTGAGTTTCTTCGAAGCAACAAAATTGTGACATTGGATTGGCCTGGGAACTCTCCGGATTTGAAACCTATAGAGAATGTCTGGGGTATCATCAAGCGGCGGATTTCATCAAAAACAACAACCACGAAGCAAGAATTAATCTCCTCTATCATACAACATTGGCACCGCGATGCAACACTGCCTAATACTCTTTCAAAACTCATCGACATCATGCCCAAGAGAATGCAAGCAGTGATCGACGCTAAGGGTGGACATGCGAAGTTTTGATTTGGCTAAATGTCTGAACAGTGAGCCTGATTTGTTTTCTGTGCATTTTGAAACCATTAATGTTAGATTTCAGCATTAAATACGGGTGTACATTGGAAAATCAAATAGTTCTCACATTGTCCCAAGTAATTTGTCGTTTAGGAAATACAATGTTATGTTGAATTGATGAACATGACATTTGAAAATGCTCATTGGACTAAGCATAAATCTAACTAATGTCCACATCAATAAACTAGAAATGGCCTCTTTGTAATCGATTGGTGTCCGAGTATATCATATGACAATTTTTGCAAAAATTCAGGTCTCCCAAGTAATGTGGCGCCTACTGTACATGTACATTGGTCCATCACTCGGTAAAAATGGAAATCTTGAGCCTACTTGCCTTGCTATTGCCGACATGTGCTGCTATCACTTATTCCACACAGCAGCTCAACACAAACCAGGGTTGTGTAGTTTTTACCACGGGGTGGCGAATACCAGTGACAAAAACCGGTGAAAACCGTCGCCGTAAAAACTATAAAGATGGGAAAAGCTGGTCAAAACTGATAAAACTACTGATTGTGATTTTGTGAAAACTAGAATAAAATTTAGCACATGTATGAGTATAACGTGCTTGGTTGGGTTTGAGCGTCCATAATTTAGCGAACGAAATGCGATCGTCCTGACCGAGTTCCTGTTGATGACCTCATTTAATTAGTCAAATAAATTGTATGCATATTTTGAAGTATTTCATTTCTAGTTCTAACTCATGGAACAGATATTAATTCTCTCACACACCTGGTGGATTTTAGATAGCGCAATCCTATTGTGCTGGCTATATCTGATCTCATGAATAGAGACAGACCTGCCTCGTATCATCTGAATCGGCAGACTGTTAAATAGAATCTTTTCAATATAAGACCTTAATTTTGACAGTTTTATTCGACAATTCGTTGTTTATTCGAAAACCGCTGTTTGTCCTTCCAGTAAATATTTCAATTTCTTAAACCTTTTTTTAGGATAAAATAATTTTTTTAAAAATAATCTTTTGCACTTCTTAAAAATCAACCAGTCGTTCGCTTGTTTATCTTTTAAAATTTAGCTACCTTGACGCTTTTTGTTACTTTGAATAGCTAAGGCATGTTTGTAACACAGGCGCAATCTCAAAATTTGGGCTACTGAATGTAGAATCTGCAATCTACGATTTTTTCTCCGACATGAGCTACATGAAAACGTTTTGAAATTTTAATTTGCTTGATTCACTCACTGTGAAACGCATGATATCAGATAGAGTATATTCAGATAGCCTACAGCCTCTAACAATTGAAGAGAAATTACATCACCTTTCATTAAAGTTTAAGTAATAAAACAACGGCAGTAGCCTATTTCTTACATAGCACCCCAAATCGCATTGAAGATATATTTTTTATACAATTTTTCATTTATTATTTTTCATCTTATTTCTCTTTTCATCAGAACTAATTCAAACCTGACAAATTTAATTCTTACAAAACATTAATTTTAAAAAATCATTCGGTGCATTCAACTGACGTCTACAGAAAGTGATCAGCTTCATCAAGAAAAACATGATCTTACATATATACTTTATACTCAATCCCTGACAACAGCAGACGAAAGCAGGATTTAAGCTGCGGTAGGATGTGATGTCTCAGTTCGATTATACGACAACCAGTATAGAAATACGGACCTGCATTATGTCAATATACGTACACTGTATATTGGTTAACAATGAATATAAATGGCAATGCAAGTTTCCAACGTACCTAAATATTTCTAGTATTTCCCATTTCCCCCATATTCGCATCTTTTTCCCGGTTTACACCATTTTTATCCGGCATTTATCAGTTTTTCCCACTTGGCTAGACAAAGGCTAGTTTTCCCATAAAATTGCTAACCCTGACACAAACACATCACCTACTATATACATGCATACTAGTAGTGGAAATAGAAATGGACATTACAAGAAAATGAATATTACAAGGCGACAAAAGACCGATGGACAAAAGGAAAATGTACAATAGAAAAGTGGCTCATATACTAGGAAAATGGAGGTAAAAATTGAACTACAATAACTACAACACTGTGACTAAGACTGCAATAATGAATAAAGTAGTAATTCTTCATCTGAATCTTCTTTTTATCACATGTTTCACACTACAACTAGTAACACCACAGAATTCAACATTTCTTCGTTTGTTCTTCATTTGACTTCTTCCACATCGAGTAGAGGCATCACTCAATATATGGAATGCAATGCCTCTACCACTGCTTCTGCTACTGATTAACGAATACAAAACAACATCCCACAGCAGTAATTTGCTTGAAAAGATGTAATAAAGGGAAGTCGAGTCACTTATCTGTGCACTGATTATCGGTACATTATTTCAAACATGCAATTGCTTCTATTTTTCTCGTTCTCCTTTAAATAGACGTTAATTGATAGCTGATGTAACTCCTGTCGATTTCAAGTGAAATACAGGTTTACATGTAATGATGTGTCCACAATCGTCATGCCAGAAGGTTTGGCCAATCTCATTTGCATATTCCTGACTTTTCAGCGTTAACCGAGTTTCATAAGTGGCATTGTACGACCTCTATACGAGTACTTACATAAAGAAATTACATAATTATGCAATTATCAAGTAAATTGGATATCACGTCTGCGCAATTTCCTGTAAAGACTACGATGTCGCTAGAATTCACAAGGTTGCCAGATTGGACATCAAACTAAGACGGAATAAATTGCTACTTGATGATCAAACACATCGGTATCTCAACATGAAATGACAAAATCCCAAAGAATGATTCGTTTAATTGCAGTAAAATTCTATGATGTAAATATTCTCTTCAGCAATGAGTAAAATATTCTTCATCAGCAGACTGCAAACTGTACTGCAGAATACAAAAGTTAGCTGGGTTTCGCTGTTCGAAAGTTAGCTACAAAACGAGAACAACTTTCCATACTACCAAAACTCAATGATTTCGGTGTCTATAGGCTATAAGTACAAGAGCGTGTATAACGGCAAAAGCATTTACATGTACATGCAGTATAGGTAGTACTTTCGTTGTTCAGGCAGAATTTGACTAGAATTCAACTATGAATGTCATCGTAACGTTTGTAGTTCAATTATTAAATTCTACCATGATACCAATCCGGTGTAGCATATTTCTTATTTCGTCAGAATCTTACGCTGAATCTGAAATTACTTTTATTAATAAATAATTACTCATAACTTAAGGAATTATATCACAAACATAAAAATTTCCACCAGTGGTTGATGTACCACTGATGCACTGCTTGATCCTGGTTGTTTGAAATGTGTTTCAGTATTTACAGTAGGCTATTTCGAATTTTAGTTGACCAATTTCTAGACGTAATGACTGACACCAAGCCTTTTCAACATTAAATGGATTAATCTTTCTCTCTTTCTCTAAACCTATTCTCAGCACAGAGAATTGACCTCTTGAATGACAAACATAGTGCTTATCAAATGACATTATTCTTATTTCTCGTGTATAAATGATTCTATTGTAGGTATAGATGGAATTGGAAGTAAATTGTGTTCTGGGAACAAAAATGATCGGAAAACTTTGTTTATGTTACATGAAAACTAAAGCCGACGGGCAGCACTAAATTTCTTGAGAGCAATGTATGTAATATACACAAGAATTGAGAACATCAGTGAGAATGTGGTTAAATGTGGCTAAAATTGACTAAGGCATTATGTTTGCCGACATAGGGAGGCTTTGTAAACCTTAAGACATCCCATGGCAAAAATTGTGGCCCTAGACTTAATACGTTTCTCGTCGTAATCCGAGAAAACATAGAAAATCTCATTTTTACGAAAAACTTCAATCTACCTCCGATTGGATATATTAGCATTTTACTTTGATCCTGACTCCTGTTCGGACTCGTTCCCTGCAGAATTCATTCTGGCTTCCCAACTAAATGCGGCTGAACAATCAAAGGCTATGTTGCAGACTTGATAGTTATTCTTCTGTGAGAATCAGTGATTCTCATCTGGGCTGCCGCCGACTACAGGAGAGTCGTGTAAAAGCGTCAAAACGCCTCCTTTTGCAGGAATTCGGAGTTGAGTTTTCTAACTTTTGAGGAGACTTATTATAAAGGTCTGAGATCAGGTCAAAACAAAGGTCAAAAGATCAGACTAATGTATCAAACAATCCTTTGTTGATCCTTCTTTGTTGACCAGGTATGCGGCTCGTGCTTTACTTCCTGAATTCAGGTCAGGACTTTCTTTCAGCGAGACCATCTAGAATTCATTGTAAAAGTAATAAAATAAATAAACCACGTGTAGTAGGCCATTGATTTTCCTGACGATAGACAGACTAAAAAGTCCTTCCTATAGTCTTTGTGAGATACAAGTTTGCGAGTAGTCTACTGTACTTATACTTGGAACCATTAAATGGCCCATGCATAACTACTGATGGTCTTCCACCTACTGATTAACAGCAGGATTGTAAATTTTACAGTAGTTGCATATTGGACTTTGACTCGATGGCTAGAGGCAGGACTCGTACTCGGTAAAAAATCGACCGAGTCCGCAGCCTTGTGTGCATCTATTGTCCTCAAATTGCTTGACGTCAGATTCTGTGTGACCCAAGGAATGATTGTTGCGATGTCTTTTTTGTCTATCGTGATGTCGTACAAGGATGACGTTAAACAGTTACATACGAATGATCTGTAATGGAATCTTTCATGAACTGAGGTTCAAAACAATTGAAAAATGTCCTGCTGAACAATCACCTTCTTCAAGTGGAGGTAATGATGCTGAACATTAAGTTAGATCGTCTGATTGTACATTCAGTCAATCATTTGAGACACGTTAACTGACAAGATCGACATCAAGGGAGCAACAATATCAATCTATTGCAGGAGCGATACGAATCATTACTCTCAACAAACGTTTGCATTTACGTTTAAATGTTTATTACGCAGTTCAATTCAACCCGAATTGGTACTAGCGCAGTATTGTAGTTTACTAACTTGATTTAAGGCGACGCAGGCGCTGCATGACTTAGCTGGCTTTCTCCACAGCAGGGATCAATCAACAAGCTTTTTCCGGTGATGGGCCAAATGAGTTTTCTATTGACTGGTTGTGAACATGAAGGATTTGCTAATATGAGTCATAGGCGCTGCAACGCTGGAAGTGGGCCTGAAATATGTAGCACCCGGGTCGATACTTATTATGTCTGAAATGAAAATCATTTCCTTCATGTGATGATTTGAATTCTCTCATGTGAATCAGCTTTCATGATCAGCATGGGTCTTAAGCAATCACATGAAAAGACACCAGTCTGGTCAAACAGCGCGTTGTTGCCTTTCGACTCTATATAGTGTAGATGTGATTTTTAAATTGAAATGTGTCAACTAAATCGCGTGGAAGGGATGTTACACAATAATCGATTGACGAATAGAAAATGACAATTCTATGGAATTTTGGTCACAGGAGTGGATTGAATATTTAGTCTGCGAACAGAATAATTATACATTGAGTTGCATCCTCAGTTGAAAAATGGGAACAGATCTGAATAGCTGCCATTTCATCCAATATCAGGAATCATCAGCAGGCCTAGCTCACATCTCTCAACATCGACGCAACTTCCTATTCAAAGTTGCAGCCATGCCCAGGTCACTTTGAGATTTGAAATTCCACTAACTAGTTAATTGCAAATTTCAATATTTATTTTGTCTCTTGACAAGGTGATCTTTTTTTCAAATAGGGTGCCTACATGTCTTTCAGTAGTTTCACTTTCTCTGTTTTAAGAAACCTAAATATAGCTTACAAGAATAGGCGGCTATCGGTACATCAAATGAGAAACAATTTAAATGTGGTAGACAAGCGCGTTACATGAGTTGTACAGTACATGCACAATATTTTTAAAACAAGTGATAATTTACGACGTATTAAATGTCTAAAAATTCACCTTACTGCTTAACAGTAAGTTTGTGTACAAACGGCATATAGACAATGTAGCATACAATCATGTAATTAATAATCAACATTTTAGACTGATTTTTGAGACTATTACACTCATCTAGCAGTCAATATTTTTATGAAGGATGGTAAAGTGCGAAAAAGGATAAGGTATGTCACCTGAGCCCAGATAAAATTAACACAAAAGTCTGAGATTTCATGGTATAAGGATAAGCAATTGAGAAGCATCTGCTGCTGGACGCTGCTTCAAAGTATAAATGCACAAACTTTCGAGTATGAATGATAACGACTGGCAAGTGAGCAGTTATCAATACCGGTCATGTAACTGACAATGACGAGTACAAAAACAAGACGAGTTCTGTTGAGTGTCAACACCGGTGTTCACCTCAACACTGACACCCTAACACTCGATATTTGACCTCACTCAATGTTTAGGTAGCACCGGTGTTGTCGGTGCACTGTGTAAAGATTCGTGGTTATCATTATTTCTCTCGTTTAAAAGCATTTTGATAGAATAATTTGCAATACACCGTCTTTCGGCAACAATCTACAACCATGTTTCAGTAATTTCATTAATAATATACAGTCCGTTTCATAAAAAGTGGATCATCCTAAAATTTGACTAAATAAAACATAAGTATGATGCAGAAAGCATTTTTCATGTTATTTCATGTCCCTAATATATTTAAATGTCCTTATATAGGCTGATAAGCTATGATACAGTAACGGTTCTTAAGGAGCCAATATTTTGTGGCCCTACCCTTATTGTCAATGACATTACCAATTCGTCTAGGCATTAATTCGATGATATCGTTGATTTTTGACTGATCTAACTTTCTCCACTCTCTCTTTAACAGTGACGTAATTAGTTGTGATACGCCATCTGTAGGTAGCAGTGAACGACGAACGTTACGTTTTAGAATACTCCATACATTTTCTATGGGATTCAGATCAGGAGAACGAGCTGGCCAAGATAATGTCCTAAGCCCTAATTGAGACTTGCATAAGTTGACTCTACTACTCCTGTGACACGTAGCATTATCATCCATAAATAACCAAGTTGACCTGTCATTTGGCCAATGTTCATTCGTAAAACATTCACATAGCGTTCAGAATTCATGGTTCCTTGCTGTATGTGAAGTTCAGAGCGGCCATTGGTCCAAATGCCAGCCCAAATCAGTAGAGTCGCACCACCTTGTACCCGGAGTCGATGTAGATGTCTCGGAATTTCCTGATCAGATTTTATCCATAATCTCAATCGACCATCACTATCCTTCAGACGGACTGATGCCTCATCAGACCAGACAACCCGATCCCATTGATTTCGCCAGTGACAATGACTCATTGCCCATCTGAGACGTCTTTTTGTATGCTGATCTGATAATTCGATCTGAGAGGGCCTCTGACAGCTCTTGAAATTCGACTCAATAAGTCTTCTACGAATAGTGGACTTAGAAGTAGACGAGTCTAGTTCAACCATCTCAGTTAACGAGAGACTTGGATCAACTTTAACAAATCTCAAAATTATGCGGTCTCTACGTTTGGATGTTTTGCGTGGACGGCCAGAGCCCTCTTTACGACAGAGTCGAAAATCATCATTAAGCCATCGATGCACATTTGTGTAAGGGACATTTAGTCGCTTGCTTGTAGTTCGCAAGGAAAACCCTAGTTCTAGCAAGGCTGACACTTTGCCTTTTGTGAATGCGATCTCGTTGTTGTTCATTTGTGCTTTGTATTGTTTTCAACCGGTAAGAGATAGATTTCTAGCTGAAAGCAATCAGGAGTGCTGCCAACACCACCGCAACGAAGTCAGGAAGCTATGGAACATGAAGTCCAGTTAATCACATGTAGCAGTTACATTATTGTTGATGAATAATGGTGCTATACTGGCTCTGATTGACCGATTTTCTTTATTTTTGTTTTGCTTGATAGCTTTTGGCTTGTAGAACAACATATTACATAACAAAGGAAACAAATGTAATTTTATAAGAGTGAGGTATGATTTTGTGTAACATTGCTAAATGAAGATCAAATCATCTACTACTTTTTTATCTATAACAGGAAAACAACTCAATATTCATGCTTGAAATTTCCAACAATGATATTAGTAAGCACAACTGACGCATCTTCCAAATTTCAGAGAAATTCGTTTAAGTTTGGCGGAGTTAGACAAAGTTGAAGTTAAGGCGATGTTTAAGGGTGATCCATTTTTTATGAAACAATCTGTAGTATTTTCAGGATCTAGCAACATTGAAAAAAATTCGTGCCTTGCCGAACAGCTAAAATGACCATTGACAAACTACTGTTAAAGCACAGAATTAGGCTAGGTGTCCCATCTTTTGTTTGACTGGAAAGGAATCATTGGAGCATGTAGTTCCTACGAAATGGCACAATCTTCTGACACAATACCATAGAAATCGAACAACCAGCAGTCAGTTCAACATTAAACACGCCAAATTGTGCGAAGTTTCAGTGACTGTTATCAACCGGATCACACAGGAAAGAGACACAGACGATATCAAGTTCTCCAGAGAAGTTTGTGAACGTTTTTTCGTGAGCCTGCTAGCTCTTTTTAACAGTGATCTGAGGGCCCAACATTATCGAGAAAAGTTTTACGCAATTATCTGAATTCTTAGAATATGAAGGAATTCTGGTGATCTGAGCATTTTGAAGGAATTTACAGCAATCTGCAAGTGACGCACGACTGTTTTTCGTATCTCTGTGTGGTATTGAAAGTTTCTTTTTGCCCACTTAGCGAGTTCCTGCATGTGCCATCGTTTTGAATCAGTTTGCACTTCTAACAAAGTGATATGTTTAAACAATCTAATTCTGTGGCTTAAACAAAGCGAAAACTCGGATTTCTATGTCACGAATCATGATCAACCTTAAATTATTTTAAAAGTGCAACCATGTGCATTTTGGGTCTTGGTCAACTTTTTCACTATAAGATCAAGGTTGAAACGGTGATGCAGGCTATATGGAATGATGCTCATGAATTTTGTTTGATGGCAATAAATGGAGTTCTCTATTGCTGACAGTGATTTCGTATGTTGGGGAACCTTGCTGTCCGTTACTTACGGGAAAATAATCAAACAAATCATTGTAGTTGCAAATGACTATCACTCACGCACCTCATGCGGTAGCTGCGTGTTCTAGTTTGGCGTCTACTTTGTCGCTCTGCTACAAGAAGACGCCTCACTTTGTGTGTCAGAGAAAGATTATCAGAAACAGTTGTTTGTTTTCGCATTTTCCCACGCTTCATAGAGATGAGGTTTTCAGTAAATTCTCAATTATCTTATGAGTGCTGGTGTATAAGATTGTTTTCAGAAGCAAACAGAAAGCAGACAGTAAATCTACTGCAGTCAATATTGAATAAACATTGATTGACAGAAAATGGAGTGAAAAACTTGACAGTTTCTTTCAACTTCTCATTTCTTCTTTAATAAATTAATTATTTCCTCCAACAGCTTCTTCGAGCATCCTCAGACGTTGGAGGTTGCATTTTCTCAGTTCCATCAAATACATCATTGCAGTGAAAATACAAATGTGAGGAAGCTCTTCGTCAACATGGAACTGACCGCGAGGAGCAGATAACCGCTCAGCCATCAAAAGTCTAGAAATATCATTTTACTATATTCTTTATTGAGTTACCAAACATGTTTCAGTCGATGTTACCATCATGAGTGGCAAATTAGCAGTATGTTTCTGAACATAGTCTCAAATTTTAAACTCATTTTCTAGCTATATACAATACTTAACGGAAATATTGAAAAAACTAGTTTTTAACAATCATGAAGATCACAATAAAAAAAAGAAAAATAATAAATGGTTAAGAGCCTGACTGTAGTTGATAAACATTAAAACGATGTAAAAAATCTGATGTCGTGATGTTCATTAATGGTCCATTGTATCCTTTGTGATTATCATTGTCTCAGCTGTTTTTGGGTAATTTGTCATCATCACGCTTTTGAAATTTCGGGCTGCTGGAGGATGTATCTGCATGGATATTTCAGATGGAGAATTGCCTTTGATATGCTCATTGATCCGCTTCTGGAAATGTCTCCGAGTTTCTCCGGTGTAGCACTGAGAGCAGTGTTCACAATTATGCAAATGCATAATTGAGGAGGACTCCTTGAATTTGATGGGATCCTTGTTTCTAAAAATGTTTTACGCTTTCCATATGTTGTATGCAGTTTTTATTTTTGACTTCTTTAGCACATTGTTGATCTGATGAGTTTTCTTGCTTACTGAATGTGTTTGAACATGTTTGGTAACTCAATATAGAATATAGTAGAATGAAATCTCTTCGGCTATTGTCTTTAAAAGTCTAGAAATACTGTGCACGTTCATCAATATTAGCCGGATACGTGGCGAGACCAGAACGGGGCATGGGTAGACAATGGATCGAGCTCTCGTCAATTAAATATTTTTCGATCACATTGACATATCAAGAAGTCCATTCCTAACACTTATGACAGAAAGCAAAAACTGTAGTAGGTTAATCACATTGTATTCCTTATCTTTCTAATCGCATAAAAATCAGAAGAATTAGCTCCTCACAAAAGTTAACGGACCAAAGTTTACAAGTCTTGAAAAGTTATGAAAATTCAGCAACAATGAACAATCTAGTGGTGAGAATTCTTAAATTTATTTTTCAAATTTGCAAGAATAGTTAGCAATTTAATCACTCACTTCCGTGGTCAATTTATCATCAATTCAATGGGTTGCCTTTTGACAAAACAATATAGACTTGCATGTAATGGTGACGATGCGAGATTATAATTGATAGGGAACATGGCTTCAAATGCAAGTTCAATATCTCTGAGATACATAGTCCACTTCGCCTATTTTGAATTGTTAAATAATGAACAAAACAATTTCTTCTGAAAATGGTAGAATGATGAAAGACAGAATAATTAACAGCAATGATTGATAGTATCGAATTTTCAATGAGACACTATATACGGTTGATAACCACAAGCACCTTATATGCGTAAAATTCGACAAGAACATTGTCGTAAATCTGCCGTCCTGCATCTTGTAAAGTGAAAGGAAAAGAACTGACATTTTTCCATGAGCTGAACGGCTTAGCGAAAATTAAAATGAACGGCAAACCAGGGATGCGGAGTCCTATCATTTTGATAGGACTCCGACTCCGACTCCGGGGGTTGATTGGACTCCAGCTTTTGATAGGACTCCGACCCCGGCTGGCAAGTATAAAAAACCTAGATTTTTGAAAAAGTAACCGGCAACCTACATCATGCATAGATCATTATAGGCTTACCTGAACCTATTTTTAGTGATCATTGCTGTATCAATTGTCAATCATTTTCGATGAAAGTTTATCAAATGTCGCTTTCAGTTGGATGCATGCGACTCGCCTCCTCCCATCTTCTTGATGTGCGCTTTACACGGTTTTTCTCCAGTCTCTAGCAGGCAGGAAAATCCCCATCCTTCTCCAAAAAATATGAGTACACTTTCGATTTTAATATGCGCTTTAGAGGAGCCATCGCATACACGATTAATGTGAGGCTAAGAGATACTGTCCAAAAAAATTAGCATTTCATTTTTGTTTCTGATGTGACCCTTGGCGCGTACATTAGGTGTGACCGAGGCTAGGAAGCCTTGTCTTCTCTACTAAATCATCGAGTGAAAAGACAATCCTTTTTCACTATCACGGTTCATTCCCTCAACTATTACAAGCTTTGCATGCTGCAGTGTCTCTGTACTTTTGTTTGACGGAGAAAATTGACATCAAGACAGTGACAGCCATACACGAGGATAAATAATTTGCTTGTATTATATTTCGGATCTAGTTGTAGGCCGGAGTCCGGAGTCCTATCATTTGATAGGACTCCGACTCCAGCAAAAATGATAGGACTCCGGGACTCCGACTCCCTGCGGCAAAACTACGTAAACGTCCAAAATCGCGAAATAAGCCAATAAAAGTGACTCCTGCTTTCCACCGACCCCACAGCAAGTTTCTGTAAACCGGAAATGTTTGGTAATTCCGCTCAACTGCTGGAATATATAAAATATCGAAAACGTTTCCTTCAAGACGTATGTAGAGTCAAAGCATGACATTGAATGGTGCAGGATTATCGAAGTTGAAAACGCAGCCAGAAATCACCCTTGTTGGAATTATTACTTTCAACAGCCAGAAAACTTGTTGGAAATTAGCTTACGTGAATGATGCGTCATCTATCTGTAGCCTGCGATCTGAAATGCTTGACATTTGTTTTGCAATGTTTTGTCATGTTTTCATGCTGTGAATCATGGTGAAGTTTGGTGACATGTTTGGTAATACATAATTGTGAAACAATTGTCCCGACGTAACATATATTTTGTCTGTTTCCGAGGCTATTGATCGCAACTCTTTTAACTTTTCGAGCAAACGTTTATCTTCTTCACGTGCCAAAGGAGAACGGTCTGGGTAGGGCCCTACACGGATCGGATAAAGACAAAGAAAAAAGAAAAAATCGATAATTTTCAAATTTGTAATTTGAATGCATTTCGAAAGATTTGAAAAACGAAACGGTTGCGACAGTTTCCAGGTTTGCACCAGTCTAAAATCCTTTCAAATTATTTCAAAAATTTGAAATATTTTCAATGTAATAAGCATTTCAATTAATATAATGCATTATCAGTCATTTAATAATTAATCATTTTATATGCACATATGGAATTATTAATTCAAAATCAAAAGAGGCGAAGAATCCATGGGAATTTTATGCGCTTCAGAGTTCAGTGTTGACAGTGTTAAAACTGCTTCAGATGTGTTTGCAGCTATCGGAAATAATTTACTTGGTAACATGATGACATCGTAGTGTATCTCAGTACAACACATACGCACGTTGGAAAACCGATATCTGCGGTTTAAAGGAAGAAGTGCTACCTCGTGATAATAGGAAGAAAATATTCCTTTCTACAACTGCTTTCTGTTTCATTGTCTTTTGTCTTTCTTTTGTCAAATTCCTACAGGATATGCTTCATTGAATACTACGTGAAGTGTAAACATTAGCTGATGAATCTTGTCACTAATTTGTCTCTAGTCATAATCAATAGAAGTAACAAGAGACTGATAAATCCTCACATGAACGACGTAATATAGAACATTTAATTTGAATTCATTCAATCATGTTCATTTATCAGTATCATCATGATTTAGAAATGTATCTAGTCTATCCTCTTACATGCAGATTTGATGGCCAATCGGTTCTTACCATTGTTGTTGCTAGATAGGTGTATTGCCGATGGAGTATCAGTTATTTGTCTGCTTTTAATCAAAAATTTTAGCAACAGAGGTCTGTCGCAATGCATTGAATATCTAAATAGAATGACAGCTATTAAGTCAACAAAAGATACCAACACCCTTGATTCTCTATGACTCTTGCACTCTCCTGACCCAGGATTCGAAACGAGGTCCGCGATGGAGAGAAGCTCACACCTTCTTCATAAGGCCAAGCCGACGGTACAAATGAAATGTAAGTGAAAGCAGACGAGTGATATCGACACTTATTGTCCTACTATTATTGACAGTGGTTCGATTCCTGGGACGAGTGAGTTCGGGGAATTAAGGTTGTTGGTCTCCTTTGTTGACTTAATAGCTGTCATTCTTTTCAGATATTTGTGTTTATTATGTTTCCTATTACTTGCAGCTATTAATAATGTAAAATCTATCAGTTATGGTAGAAAATACAAAATAAACTTAACGGAACATTCACTATATGTGAAACAACAAATACTGCACCCACAATGATCTGAGTCATCCATCAGCTGAGCCCCATCTGTCAATGAGATTTCGACCCAAAGCTCAGTATCTCTCCGGATGATTGGTCCATTAGCAACTTTTCAAAATATTTTAAAGTCGCATGAGAGAAGCTTGGCTATCTTCCTTTCAAAATTTAGATTTCTTGCGTCAATTATGCCAACAAATGAAGCTTCCTGTATTGTATTTATTCTATGGCAGATTTCATCTATTCTACGCATATTTATAATCACATAAACTTCTACTCATTTCATTCATTTCATTCTCATCTCCTTTCCACCAGAGTTTCCACGAACCAGTCTAGCGAGAGCTTTACATAATAAATTACAAGTCACAAAGTAGCGGTATCAAGACAAAATGCAAATTATGAAGTTCTCATTGGCGTTAATAAAGGATGGCACGCAGGATTATTCATAAACCCTTGCTGCTCATTGTGATAATAAGCAGCGTTTTCAAATAATTTGTGGCTTATCCTCCTGCGCCTCCATACTTGCATAGCTAAAATTTATGTACTTTTTTTACTACTCTCGTAGAGAAGGTTATCAGAATTTCTGATACCTCAGTTGTGTTATTGTGTAGTGTGAATTTCACAGATAAGACAGCTTCGAACATTATAAATGCTCATAATGACTTGAAATAGCATAATCCAGACTCGATATGTCTACATGTAACTTATATAATCATCTACATCAGATAAACAATATCATAGCATGTCATTGTAATGATATCTGTAAGGATGTTCAAATGACTAGTTTTTTATTCCCAGTCCCATTCAATCCCACGGAATTGATCAATTTATCGAATCAGGAATTCGACGGGCCCACAAACTGTAAGCAGTCTTTTTCATCAGCTTGGTATGTCAATCTGCATATAATTGCATGTCTGCTCATTTTATATGGTGGAATCTATGAAGCTACTAATTCTTCATAAAAGGAATCCGTAGACTTACTACCATTAAAATGCCGAAATCCTGTCGATGAGTTATCCTATGTATATTTGCTAATACGAACACCATATTCAATGTTTTGAGTTTATCCTGACATCCTGTTAAATAATAATCAAATCAAAGGAACATAAGAAATTGATATATCTCTACAATGGAACACAATAAAGTTAACTAAGGTATATTTGAACTTCGCTTAATAGAAGTAGACGATCCAATGTTATAGGCTGAGTAAATAGCATGCATCGTTTTCAAAACTCAGGTGGCTGTTGTTATAAGATGAGTAATGATGCCAATTAATTACCAGAAATATTTGCTTTTGTTTTGAATTTGATAGTAACATTTCCTTCATCAACTTCCCCGCTCTGCTTCAAAACACAAGTCCAGGACAAGAGAATAACGTCCACGACAGAGTAAACTTTAAGGTTATCATCGAGCTTTTCTAGTCTTAATTGATGTTTTCAACCTAATCGACCATTTAATTATGGCATCATTCATTTGTACAATGAAATTTTCTTAAGCTTTGAAGTTCATTCTTTTGGACTTTTGGTTGTAGAAGACGTGAATGACTCTAATTTCTCAGATGACTGATTTACTGTGATTTTCTGAAAAGAGATCACTCAAAAAATGCATTAAATCTGATGAAGACATCATGTGGTCACAAAAAGGTGAGATCAATGTGAACGTAACTGAAAAACGTAAAAATGTTCAAAGCATGCAAGTGGTTAAAATGTTTTGGCTGATTTACCGATTAATCACATATTTTCATAAAGTTTAATTGTAAACATGTATGAAAAAGGCAAGCCTTGGGATGAATCAAGGTTGAGTATTATGGTTAGACTACATCACGTTCAATTAATTGCAACATGAACTATGAGATATGAATCAGTCCCAAATTTCTTTTGAGCAATAATCATAGGATTATTGATTATATTTGAATTCATTGGACATACCTTTCTTTTAATAAAGTTTCATAAAAATCACATAAATCCATGCACATAAATAAAGGAATGTATATTTCGCTTGTTTCAAAAGATGCCAAATACATATGAATCACAGTCACGTATGATGCACGCATAGGGGTTTCGAAATGCAACATGTCCGTGATTCGCATTCTAAGGAACAGCAGCATGAGTTTCATACATCTTAGGCATGGCTTTAGTTTGCATTCATGTCAGGCATGTCGAATGGTACACATGTACCTCCATTGCATTGAAGGCATAAAGGGAAATAATAGCTATTTAATTAAAAAGCTAAATAGTGTATTTTTGCAATGATAGATTATTATTATTTCAAATTGCTTGTCCATTTAGAAAATTAGTCTTTCCATCCATGTCCCTGCAGAAGCTTTGAAACAGAACCAAACAGAACCAGAACTATGATTTGCATTTATTTGTATTTATTGTATTCCTATTTGTACTTATTTGTGACCTGCACGAATTCCAAACTGATGTCATTCTCTAGCGAATCAATTTTTAGCACTAATGAAATGCTGTTCGCTTGCGTACCGGTGCTAAGTGCACACGCTTACACGGTTTGTTTGCAGTCCCACTACATGACCTCATTACAAAATATGCATCTCAACAAAATGGAAGGAAAAGAATTAAACGAATTACATTAAAAAAGAAGTAAATTTGACAATTTTTCATTCAAGTCAATATCAGTAAATTAAGCGGTAAAATAATCTTCACAAGTTATAGTGATCAAATGCTGGAGGACCGGGCAACCGCAGGTACTTCGTCAGTAGAAAAAAAGGCGGAAGCTTCTAAATTATTGGCCGATTTATTAAAGTTTCCATGAACATGCCGGTGGAACACCGGGGAAATGAATCATCCAACAATTTAAAAAGACTTGCTCCTTTTTGCTACTGGCCAAACACATGCGGTTGCTTTGCCTTCCCGCATTTGATCAGTTAATCAGGCGGTACCTCAGCTGACTTCTGAGTAAACTGACAGGTGCAGACATTCGGTATCGTATTATTCTGCTACTGAATTGGATGAATTGATTGAAAAGAAGATTGAACTTTAAACTTTATGTTCACAGTACTCATCACAGTAGGCCCCACTACACTGTATGGCAATCAAATCAAAATGGCTTTCGTCGTTCTTGGTTAAAATGATCGTGGAACATAGTTTTGAAAAACCGAGAGGCCTACCAGGTAAAGCCTCGACACTGTACATCTAAACCCCATGTATCTACGAGATTATTAGCCGGAAAATCAATTGCCTCTTACTATTCGTGGAGACAGGCGTTGACAGGCGTACTTTCAATTGCACGAGGCAATTTTAACTGAGTCATGTCCAATCGCATGTAATTACACACTGAGAAAAGAACTTCTTGTTATCTAAGATACGTTTCGAGACCATGGAGTAAGTATATAGTAGGTAGAGTGTAGACTCAAAAAATATATCAGCACACAGTGAAATTTTTATATCAAAAGATTCAGCTTTTTGCGTAGATTACGTTCCTGCGGTCATTTTCTAAAAATCTTAATTATTGCGAATTAATCCTGTGTTTATATACTAGCAACTTGGTACTTCAGACTTAAATATATAAGCAGCATGAAACTGATTAGGCATCAAAAATGATGAAAATTTACTAACTATGATCCTAATAAGACGGAAATTAAGCTGATTATCAAAGAAATTCATGAGCCTCAGTGTAATGCACGTCTTCATGCAAAAGTTGAGATCGTATAGTCTCTCTTGGCTCAAAAATCAAGTTTGCTAACTTATCGGTAGTTAATAGTTTTCTTCCAGGGTAATAAATGGATCTGTAAAGTTAAGATTCCTGTCCAAATCGTTATACCAGAAGACTGCAGTTTACGGTCAATGAAAATCGCTGTGCGAGTTGAGATATTCATGGTTAGAATGATTATAGCAGCAGCTAGAATTCGACTTTTCTTTCATAGGCATGTAATTGTGTAATTCACCATACATTTATGTTTCTTTTTTATCTGAAATTGAACAATATTGTGGATCCAATATCTCTTAAAGATAATTCTGATCATTGCTGTTGATTATGATACTTAGTTCTTTCAGTGCAGTTTGTGACATGATCACGCTTAAGAAAATGCTCTTACTAATAAGGCCGAGCATTAAAGCAATAGTCACATCCATAGTAGCTTACACATTTCATAAACGTTACCTCTCAAAGTTGTCATGACACGGAGATTTACAAAATAATATTCTTTCTTCTGTATTACTATCATGGTCAGTCAATTCTCCAAAACTGTAAAAAAAACACTGGGTCTCAGCTCGGTTTCATTAAGAAAATAGAAACTGCATGCACTTTGGGTATTCAATTAATACTGAGTTGCCACTCTACCTAATATACATGTACTTACTCTATTTTGTGGCCTTCCCTGGGGCAGTTTATCAAAACAGAGTTTTAGGGACCAATTTATAAGATGAAATTTTTTAGCAGGAACAGCAAATTTTACAAATTATGTACGTAGAGGAATCCATGACAAACATACAGATTAAAGGTAATCCGAAATATTTTCTGTATTATGTCCCACTAAAAATACATTTTGGATAAGAAATTTGAAAATTTTGTTGTCAGCACTATTCATAACTGTAGCAGCATGAACATATTGTACATGTGTTATTATGAATAATTGTCTCGTAAAATATCACTCGGAGGATCTTGGAAAACTTGATAAATGCACTTTCCATTATGGCCACTAATGTAACAACAATACCCCACAGATTAACCTGAAGCAAAATCAGAGGAGTCACGGAGGGAACGTAGTTAAGATGTGTCGATTAATTGTGTCGCCCTCCACCTTGAGGTTGGTTAATGGCAGAAATATAGGCTAAATCGCAAGGCATCGTGAGCTTTTTGTCTACTTTCTAGTTTCCCCAAGTCAGTACCTTAATGCATTTTGCTTTGCGGAAATGGCACGAAATCGAATGGGATCATAGCACAGGAACAAGGGTATCTCAGATATCGGGAAACTCATGCTGACGGCGATAATGACTTATATGTGACGTCATAAACTGCACACTCGTGGACTAACTTACAAAGGAAATGTGTTGCACGAGTAATTACTGTAACTGTCGCCGCATTTTGCTAATCAAGGTTTCAACAGGCAATTTGCTGTTGAATTCCAGTACTCAGCAGAAAAAAGGTGTTATACTTCATACATTCAAATCGGGATCGTAGTACTGGCCATCTGATGGTCCTGAATAACGAGCTCCCATAACGAGAGAATTGGCTGTGATACTTTTGGGGAAACTGGAAAAGAGCCAGCTTTTTCGCGAGTGAGGACTTGATGTCCTTTTCATAGAAGAATCTCCTTTCTTCGCAAAAAGTGCATTTTTCACAAAATGACCCTCGTCTCTGTTTTGATACTTACTGTTTGATCTTCAATTAGTTCTTTTTGACGACACTCCGAGAGCATTTTTCAAAAAGGTCTAATGTCTGAAAAGTTAGAAATGTCAGAAGAGTTAATTGTAAGTTGAAAGCAATTATGTCATCGTAGCCCAGATAGAATCCAAAGACGCATGATGTTAGATAACATGCGCATTTACATGTTTAACATTATGACTCAGCGGCCTCACTCAATTACTGGATACGATGATCTCAGAGTTACAGTTGTGACGGAATCAATCACCGACGTGTCTCATCATTTATGCATTAAGGAGTATAAATACAACTGCACTGGCAAGAAAGAGTAATCAGCGCACGACAAGGTAAGTACTGATTAATGAGCGTAACAAGTAGAATCACGATAAATTGAGCAATTTTCCCGGGAGTTAATACTGACGGGAGGGGACAAGGATCAAATACGTTTTGACACTAGTTATCTATTTTGTTTCGTGTACTGGAGGCAATTATGTGACTATAACGCCAATAGTCTGAATAAGAGATTTCAGTAGAATATTATAGATTAAAAATTGTAACTAATTTATTAGGAGATATGAATCGTGTATGCTTGCCTGAACTTGAAGTATTATATTTCATCACAATGAGCCCTTTTGGGTCGGTAGATGGTCAACATCTTTGTTGACCATCTGATATCATCGAGCATTACTTCTTTGACGCAGCACCAGAGACTTATTAAAGCGGTAGGCTACTTGATGCCATGAAAACACTCACAAAAGACCAGAAGCATTCAGTAATAGCGATAACTCCCCCTATGTCAAATAATGAATCTAAAAATAACAATTGATGCAATAAACAGTCCATGTTTCATGAATATGAAAATGTCATACAATCAGCAATGCCAAGGTTTCCATTTAGTGACCCGATTATTTCGCCGGATCTTCTCATGGTGAACACCGGAGTAGGGTTGATTGAAGAATTTTTGCAGTCATGAACGGATTAACAGACGAAGAAAGATAGCGGAACAAACAGACTGTGTAAGACGCAAGAAAGAGACAGCTGTACACTTCTATTTTACCTTTGTAGCGGATTTTCAATTAACTATCTTTCTTGACTTTTTTAATTATTGTTACGTTTTCTAACTTGTCCTCATTTATTTCTCCTTCAGCAAATACTACTTACCTTTCAGCATGAATATCCTTGTATTATATTCTCGAATACTGCCTACCTGCATAGGCCATTTCGTTTGTCACAAGCCGCTATATATGTCTGTCTGTTAGCTGCGTTCATAACAGCAATTCTGCTGTCAACTTTACATGTGCATGTCTCTTACATCGGTGTTCACATCGAGAATACCAAAGAAACGTAATATCGGGTCACTAAATGGAACCTTGGCATTGTTTTTTCTACACAAGATTTTAAATAAATAGTGTATTGGCATGCCATGTACACACACACACAATAATCACTCAATAAGTAGGCGTGACATGAGAAGCTGTTTTAATTTTGATCAACGACCTACAAGGTGAGTCAAATTAAATGTCCCTATTTTATAAAGTGTTTCAGATCAGTGAAAATTCAATCAATTTTTAAATTGCGATACATCATTTCCTCTGAGTGTGGCCAACCATTTTGCGTATTATAGAAGTTCATAGATATGCTAACTTCAACAAAATTCGATGATTTGAAAATTTTTAAATATAGGAAAGCTGTCTTATTCTACTCGTACATGAAGTAAATGTGGAAGTTAATTGAGGTGTTGAATGGGCTTCATAGTAATTGGAGTGGCTATAAGATAGACAAGCACTTAAGAGATAGTGGACATTTTGAAATTATTGGCATTAGTTTTGACTCCATTGAAAATGTTGCTTTGTGAGCTGTAAAAAATTCGTACATGAATCGCTGAATGAAGTCATTACCAGTCTGGCAGACTGCGTAGGTTTACAGCGAGGTTCGGCAAAATTGCTGAAATGGTGGCAGTCCCTGTAGAATACAAGAAAGCTGCGGTTCAATCGGCCAGTAGCGGCATCAGTCTCTGGCACTTCTCAATCATCCGTGTGCGGGACTCAAAATTGGTTTGATAATTGATGAAAGCGATATCTCATAGCAGAACAGCTATCACGAATGGCGTACATCTAAAATTCAGCAGAAAATGGTGTTTGGCATTATCTATTTTGTATGCATCGTAGGTTACATAATGTTAGGCAAAAGCCAATTATAATAAAGAAGGTAATGCCCACTATTATTACAACAATCAATAAGATTCTCAAAACTCTTTACATAATGAAAATCATCCGTGCGTGGGCCAGATTGCGTATTGCCAGATTTTGTTTCAATGCTAATTTCAAATGTCAAAAATGTATCATAACTTGTTGAGAGATGTGATGTGAAGAAAATTGATGGAAGAAAAGTGATACATAGCAAAACGCAAGTCTACTTCCTCCCACTGCTACATAAATGCGAAGTGCTACAACTCGAAATCTACTGAAGGCATACTAATACCATAATGCTCTTTTACACATCTTGATTTCTACGACGATCATAGCCTTGTTATTATAGGCCTGGTCATACTCTTCTCACATATTTTATCTGCTCAGTGCTCCATGACATGCATAATTATATAGCAAGTGGTCGAGGAGGATTAATTTATCTGCAACTATTAGAAGAAAGTTCAAATGAAATTGAATGGACATTCATCTCCATATCGGATCAGAAGGCAGTGATTGTACTCTCCTTTTTATTTTATGCCAAAATAAGAAAATTTACGACCTTTAAAATATCGTTTTGACGAACATAGACGTGCGATTGATAAACAGAATAAATCGAGTGCTATAGCTGAACATTGCATGAAGTGTCAATCAAATCAATTAAGTGATTTCTGCCTCGATTTTCTTAACAAATGCAAAGACCCTCTAGATACCAGTTTGACAGAGGCGCGTTACATTAAACAATTGAAGCCATTAATCAATAGGAAAACAGAGCTAACGGTATTCTGATTATCACTCTAGTAACGACGTAATTGTAGGCCTACATGTAGGCCCCTATATAAGTGCACGAGTTAGTGTCAATGTACAGCTGATTTTACATAATCAAACCCCTGACGAAGAGCGAATGCCGAAACCGGTCGGGCCTGTAAATAGTTTTACCTCAATTTTCTTATTTTGGCATAAAATAAAAAGGAGAGTACAATTACTTCCTTCTGATCCGATATGATGAAGAACCTCCTGTTGGCCGCCATCCTATATGACATTCATCTCGATTATAAGGACAGACATAGAACTTTCTCACTCACTAGTATAATAAGATCTTAGACATCTTAGAATAATTGGTATATAATGTTCATGCTGAGATGGATTCGTTATTCTATCGTAATTTAACAAATGCATTGAATGATTATTAAAGCAATTTTTGGAAATCTCGTTAATCACAGAATCGTTTGTATGATGAAAAAGTGATTAAAATTATGTAGCATACAGTTCCAATACTGAAAAATCAGAAAAAATGGTCCAACTCCGATTTCCTGTAATCTTAATTTTCTATCGACCGTTTCGGGAACTTTTCTACCAATAGTCGAAATTGCGTTTGACAATTTAAGTTATATTGATTTTTCATGATTCAGACTCTTAGTAACTGTACTCATAGCTGTTAAATTCATACATAAATTTCTTCATATAGGGGATGGTATAGATCTATTTGAAGAAGAAAATTCCCATTTTATGCATTACATAGAATTTGTATCTTTCCATTCATTATGAAATATAATGAATTATCTTGGTGAACAATGCCCGTAAATTTGATAAATCAAAACGAATTGATTTCTGATGCACTACATGTTTCAGCATGTGCACATGCCATCTTCAGGTGAACAAAAGACTGTTTGACATTTAATCACTTAAATACAAAATCGAGACATATCGGATGATGATCACTTTTCATACAATTCAACATTTATGGCGTCACGTTGTCTGGTCTCTTGCGTCAAGTCAAACAATTAAAGCAGTGAAATACAATACAACAATAAAACTATTTGCAGCTATTTACAGATTCATGCATAGAGATATGGAGCTTCCCCGTTCATTCATCAGGTGGTCAATATTTGATTTCTTCAACAGGATAGATTCTAGAATTCTTGGATAGTACGTGCTAGAGACAATTTTGAAATTTCCTTTCTGAGGAAGATGAATGTGCATACTGATTTCAGTGGGCGTTGGATAGCCCTTCATATGCTCATTCATTCTCGTCACCAGATGCCGAACTGAACTACCGATGTAGCACTTGTCACAGTGCTCACACATGTATTTGTAGACAATGTTAGATTTGAGTTCGGACGGCACTTTGTCTTTATTGGAGAAGAACATGCTAGTTTTCATAGTTTTGAAAACAGGACGAATTTTGACATTCGGAGGAATAATTTTGTTGATCTCTTTGATATGATTCAATAAATTGTTCTTGCCTTCAGCAATGAAGGGGAAGCTCCAGTTGAGTATGCGACACTCTAGTGGATCTGAATTTTGAGTGAGAGTCCGGTTCTCATGTCTCGCCTCAACATCTTTGCGAACGCGAGTAATTTCATATTCAGTGAAACCATTTTTTTGAAAAATATTGCTGATGATAGAAACGGATTTTTGATAATTTCTGACGTTGGAATTTATTTTCAAAGCACGGTCAAAAAGAGATCTCATGGCGACGTAGCGGTATCGCTTAGGTGAATACGCCGAATTAGGAGTATAGATACCGGTATTGGTTTCTTTCTGCTGCCAGGCAGTATGGAAACCATCATCATCAGCTCTGGTGACAATGGTGTCAAGAAATTCAAGATTATGATTGACCTCTTCTTCGAAAGTAAAATCAATGTCAGAATGCAGATGATTTAAAAAAGAATGAAAAGCATGAATATCAGCATCGGCCTCGAAAATGCAGAAGATATCATCCACATCTCTTTTGTAAAAGACAGGGGCTGAACCAGAAAACTTGTTCAGTTGTTTTTCAAGCATATCCATGGCGAAAGAAGCCATCGTTGGGGCGAGACATGAGCCCATGGACATCCCATCCACTTGTAGATAGAGTTCGTTGTCGAAAGAAAATAAAATGTTAGTGCATGTCAATTTTAAAAGCTCACGCAAGGCCCGCTTTCCGATTGGAATTTCATCTTCAGATATCATAGAAATGATATGATTAACAGTATCGTCGACCGGGATACTAGTGAACAAATTCTTCACATCAAAACTGACCATTTTCCGATTTTTGGAAGATTGCTGATCTTTGAGAAGATCAACAAACTCAAAAGAATCCTTCAAAGTGAAATTTTTCGGAATCAATGGCTTTAAAATGTTATCCAACCATTTTGCTAAATTGGATGGATAAGCATTTATCATACTAAGGATTGGGCGATACGGAGGATCATTTTGGTTCTTATGGACTTTTGGGAGTCTATACAGCCGAGCCGGTTGAGAACCGACCGGTTTGGTAATTTTGAAAATAGACTCGGAAATCAGGCCTTTGCTTTTCAATTGCACAAGTTTATGAACAAATCTATCCTCTTCCAGAATGAACGGATTCTTCTTTGATCGAGCACATGAAGAATACTTTTTGAATTTTGATTCGTTTTCGAGAAGCTTTTTCATTTTGGAAACATAAGCGGTGCGCTTCTCAATAGCCACCCCATTGCCCTTATCAAACTTGCTGATATAAAGATGTTTGCGCGAAGAGAGATGACGAAGAATTTTGATCTTGGAGCGCCAATATTTAGAAACTTTGTGGCGAGAAAAGTAAGACTTGAAGGCACTGCGAAATTTATGTTTGAGAGTGCTGATCTTGTCCTCATCGAGAGAACCAAGCGAATTATATTCATTATGAAATATAATGAATTAAAGCACATCGACCGTATCAATTAAAGTTGTTAGACTTTTTCCTCGTACTAAACATTATCAGAATGAATGAACATGGATGGTTTGAAAACGCAAAGTAAAGTGGCAGCTGAATGACGTCAATGTCGTCATACTCATCATATCATGACAGCAAGACACAAATGTCATATTCGTTGATATCCGATGTCTATGATATGATATTTTCTCAACTGGAATAATAGTCCATCAGTTCTATGGAAATATCGGTGCAATGCCCCATTGATCATTCAAGAAGTAAAATGTGATGACAGCAGTAGTAATCAAAGCACAATGTACATGAAAAATGACTGCAGACGACTGAAACTTAAGCGTCAGTATATAGAGAAGCAGGTGATATCTTAAATTTAAAAAGTATGCACATGCAAATGTGTAAGTCAGATACGGAAATGATCCCTAATCCTTCCTTGAGCATTATGCTGAATTTTCGGTTCAATCATCTAATGGCGGTGACAAGTCAGGATTAGGGTTAATGATGAAAGCGCTGTAGAAAATTATATGAATGATTTTTGACGTCTTTTGTCAACATGTAAGTTTGAATTGATAATAGCGGATTTTGCTGATCTGATCTTCGAGTGGACTGCATAATCCGCTGTCTATGTTGGTAACTTTCTTACCGCTCGTCTCCGGCGAAAATAATCTACTCCGACTCCGCATTCCTGCATGCAACAGTCAATTGTGATGACTTCTTAGAAATGCTGTTTTACCTGCGAACTTGCAAATTTGCCGATCATTATACCCGTGACTGAGCCTAGTTTCATTACAAAGTACAAGCAACACCGAAGAGCATTATAATTTTGACCAGCCAAGAATGTTCCTTTTCGAGTAAACACTGTCTCCGGTCATTCCTGGCACTCACCTGAGCTGAGGTTACGTACCTTAGTTCACCTATCACCGCATTCTGAATCAACTAGTAAAATCCTGTTATGCATTTGTACGTTCCTGCATCCGCCCCCTACCTGTGCCATGATCCCGCCTTCGCCCCCACCCTGTACCAGGATCCCGCCTCCGCCTCCTACCTCTACCAGAAACCTGCATCAGTCTCCAACCTATACCAGATATTTTTGTGTGTTCTATTACGAGAGGAAATGATTAAATTCGATGCTTTTTGTACAAAAGATTCAACTATTTTTATTTTATTAAATGTGTGCAAATTATTAAATGTCATTTTAGTTTCAGCATCAAGCATAATGCATCCTTATAATTCCGCGTATTCAAACCATTTGTTTGCTCTAAAGTGTTCAAATCCGACCGAACCCATTTTAATTGTCTACTGATAATTTACTCCCAAATATATTTTAAACGTATTTAAAATGTTCATGGAAATAAATTATCTCCTAAAATATTTTATATATTTACCTGGAATTGTATGTATATTTAATTGCCTTTAAATGGAGAATTAATTGCTCATAGTTCAAGCATTAGAAATTTCGCGTCAAGTAATAAGAATTTGGCATTGTCTTAACATTTTGCTTAGATATAGGAAACATTGACAACGGGAATTTGTAGACGTTAGCATCAATAAATTCACTTCCACCAAGAGTGTCGGGATTAATGACCCAGCCGCCATGGTAACAAATTTGTAATTTCAAAAATCACACGGTCGCTGCTCACCCTAAACGTATTTCTCTATTTCCCCTTGACAACCAATTCCCTCTCTGGCTTCTCCCAGATCGGTGTGCACCGCGGGACACTGTCAGTTCATCAGCATTGATGCACGTCGGATCGTGCCGCAGTTAGAGACACTGACTGGCCCTCCCCACATCCATTGAAGACCAGGCGCGCGTCTGTTAGGTTTGACAAAAGCCATTCAATGGCCGAAACGTGCAATTAAGTGCTTATCATCTCTAAGAGACCGCGAGTGAATAGCGGTTCCGTCTGCGACTGATGTCCCATTTGTATCTACAGAATGCATGACGGTCGATAACAAGTGTGTGGACAAATCCGGAACCATCATGACCATCGCTACTCCTATCCCAGATTCGGCTTTCGCTGTGAATCAGGAAAGAATCCGTGCCTACAGTTATAGCAAAAAGGTTGGCAATTATCTGCTTGGGCGGCAGTTGGGCCAAGGATCGTTCGCTAAAGTGAAGGAGGCTCTCCATGTGCTGACAGGAGAACGAGTAAGTAGAACGGTTTTAATGTCATAATGAGACTTGAATTCTAGATGATATTATTCACTTTGTAAATGAACAAACGGTATGTATGATAACTTTTTTGGCATTGTTATGAATTTTCAGTATCTGTAACGTAATTATACTGGTTTTTACTTGATAGTCAAACTTTGTAAGATGTGAGGACCTACATTTCTATGGACAATTGATGCATAAACTGACAAGTAGAACTTTCCATAGGTTCAACCCATTAAAGTATGCATGGACTCAACAATCGAAGCGCATAAGCAGGAAAACAGAATTTGATATAAAAAAGTTTTGAAGAAAATTTACAAATTAAAGTCCTTCCAGTACATGTATTAATGCATCGCATTTCATAAATATGTATGAGAGATACATGTATAGAGCTTTCATAGGACGTATTGATTCTATGACTTGTTTCACATCAATTTCTTCATCTCTTCTTTCAGTTTTATGAAAAGACATTATACCGGTATTCGTAACGAAGAAACTTTTGATAAAGCAACAAAAATAACATAAGTAGAAGCGTCTGTGTCTAAATTTCGATAAATTATATGAAAAGAATGTAATCATTCTGAATGGATTTTTTACCATTAACTATTTTGTTCGACTTCTATATAATATATACTGCATGCAATTTGCTGTAATTTACATGTAAGCCTTTTCTTTTTAAGTAAAACTATCCTACAACATTTATTAGAACTCCTGCGGAAAAAGCTTCATGCTGTAAAGTATTTCATAAGAAAGATGAACTTTGTGCTGTCAATACGTCATTGGTGAAGTGACTTTGCTACTATTCCTAGTCCGCTATAGCAACCTCGCGGTAAATAAGGAGAGAAATGTCAATAAAGTGGACTTTGGTCACGCTCATTCTCTACGGGCCATTGATTACAAGTCTGTCTTCATATACTTGACCGTTGGACGACATCTGATTTATGAAAGAGGAGAGTTGTCAACTGATAACATTTATATAACAAACTCCTGCTAGTTCTCTACGATATTTCCTGATGAGTATCTTATTCAATGAAATATCGTCTTTCTGTTAGTTCAACAAATATCGTAAGAATCCAGATGATAGTCAAGTAGGTGCACGAACAAAAAATAGAACGTTACATGAATTGTTAACAGTGCAGTTACTAAGATATTCATCAATAGGATTGATGCCCATTGTGTCCCATAGTCTGTATGCAGTGAAAAAGTGAATAAATTAAATAAGTAAATAAACCTTTGTTCATACTCAGAAGCACATTGGGCAACCGCCCTTCTTCCATGTGGCCGAGCTCTATTGATCCCACTCTCATTCTTTTGAGTGTGTAGTGACAATTCAGAGTGTGCACAGGCCGTATTTTAAAAGTTTTAGGTCTGACTTGATCAAAGTTTGAACTCAGATTTCCAATTTTTGTGTATTGAACTTCAAATATAGGTCGTGTTTCAAATTTTTTTAATTAAGAATTTTATTGGTATCTCATCTACAGTCAAAGTCCTGCATTCATTCAATGAAGGTATTAGATACACCACTGGTCAACAGTTAGCACTGCATAATGAATGGATTGTAATATGTGATCTACCTGTAGGCTTACATATGGATTCTCGATTTAGTTGATCAATTGGGTACTAAAAATTTGTTAGGTCATCAGGGGAATCAAATTTTTTGAAGTATGCAATATAGTAAAAATATTGATAAAAAATTGTATTAATATTGCAATGTCTTATCTCAGGGTGGCTAAAGCACTGTTCGTCAATACTGAGAATTGTTGCTGCGTGTGAACTTGGCGTGGCATTATTTTCAATGTGTATCTCCGTTCTATAGCTTGTTAAATTTCTATGTTATATCCTGTACACGTGCATTTCACAACTTAGAACTTAAAGATGGCGTTGGAAACGATGTGACATGAAAACGCAGTAATAGCTACATTGAACCAAAGTCAAAGATTTCATGTAATGATATGACAACGGACTGCATCCAACGCACTGCAATGATGGCAAGCATATTAATAGGCTACGAATGACAACTCGCGAAAAGGCATTGGGAATTTCATCAATCCAATCATATTTTGTGCTTTCAGAACGATTACAGTTACTTTTAGAATAAAGCAATATTTACATAACGGACCTAACTATTTCTAGCTCGAGCCATATATAAAAGGCTAACTATTTTTAATAAGCCACAGCTATTTCAAATTTGAAGCCTAAAGTCAATAGAGGACACGAATAGCCTTGCAACGATCGGCCCTCTCACTTTCGTCATCTTTTTATTCTACAAACAACGGAATATCTTAATTCATGAGTGATGAAGGATTTTATGAATGAGTTGAATTATGTCCAATTTCGACTATGTCCCTTTGTATTTTGTATTCAGCAATTTTTGAACTGATTTATCTTTGTCAACTTTCACTATTTTTGCCTTCGTTATGTACAGATTTGCTTCATGCTCTCATTCAAATATCATATGTCTACCGGCCTCACGACTTTTATTATTGAGGCAGTGTTCATCTTGTATATAATAGTACGTCATCATATATCATTTACTTCTTTCCACATCTTGAACGTCTGCCGCGAAGACGTGGTGTACGACGAAGGTCCTTCACATTCTGCATAACTTCACTATATTCTCACACGGATCAGTAAAAACTCAACGTACTGCTGCAAAATACTTTACAAAATGCATCGGCTGGTTCACAGAGTGGTCAATTATATAAATGTCTTCTTTAAGATTTTTTGTGAACATTATAGTCAGGCTACGTCTATGGTAAATAAGGATATGAAAGTTGATACTTTTTTATGCAGTGAGCAGTCTACAGCACCCGAATTGTCCACTCTTGAATTCATTTCGCTGATATGCGCACCAACAATCAACACATTAAGCAACATTGATATGGAGATTTTCATTGTTCTATTCTATATCATTGTTCAGCAACCACTCCTAACTGTAAAATGGTCTCACTGATCTATTGATGGCGATATTACTAATTGCTAGATACATATGATACTCGTAGCCATCCGATAATCAACTAATGAATCGTATGGAATTAATTGAAATCTTGCAAAACTTGCATAAAAATTTCGGCTATGTTTCACCTGAAGTCATGGTGCACAATTCATATTTCACATAATACTTAATGTCAGTGCGTGCTGAGGTCAAGACACTTTATTGCTTGGTGCTGAATACAAATTAGAAATAAATTGATACAAACACAATATTAAATTTAATGAACCTTGGTGGTTTCTCATGAAGAAGAATTTGCTTTCCTAATAATGTCAGTTATGACCCTTACCAAGGTTTTAATGGGACAAAATAATCATAATACACTGAATAGTCTTTGAACATAGTTGAGTACGTCGTGGATGATGTCCCAAAGTTTTAAGATAAAGACGAGTGAGCTTGTGTGCATCATACGGTGCTCTTTGTCAGTCTCTCAATGCATTTAATGAAGTTTGAAATTATAACGATATGATATCAAATACGCTCTTTACAAATTCAGTTAAGATCACTAGCTTTTATGTTTCGCATCTTTTTGTTTTCATACCTCCGTATATAATTCTGGTCAGCGCTTGATTCTAATATCTGAGTGACTTTTAAGTGATACCATTTGACATTTTCAGTATTTTTAGTGCTTTCTTTTATTCATTGTTAACCTCGTTACTATTGCGCATGCAAAATAGAGGATTCTGACTTCACGGTCATAAAAGAGCACATCTGTGTGGACAGTGGACATGTGTAGTTTTCATGATAACCTGATTTGCAATCATCGACAACATGTATTTTCTTACTGGGTTACTGTTCTGTGAGCAATGAAATATTTGGCTTTTGATACTATTCAGTGCATTTTTATATTGCTTATTTTCATCGACTGAGAAAGCATCATCAAAAACTTCATCAACCTACACCATAGTAAAATTTATAACATGCATTTATGCGAGTACATTTTGTACTTTTCCAACTACAATAGCTTCCTAGCGGAGATTTCTTTAAATAAGCAATTATGCCTGATTTTTAACTAAATAAAGTTGAAAACACTGAAATTGAATTTAGGCTTTGATATACTGCAAAACCGGGTCATGTGTCTGTCCCGAAAGACACAGGGCAAGAGGGAAGCCCTGACAAATACATCCAAGCCGCTATTGTCCTGATAAAGCCACTCAATGATGTCTTCAACGCAGTATGCATTACATTTTTTTTGAATAGTTTCAACTCAATAGTAAGAACAGTAAATGAGCAGATAACGCTAAGTATGGAATCTACGCTGAGGAATACTATTCACTTCTTCAATTGGAGCTTGTTAGATATTTGCAACCTCATTCCAAATTGCATTAAGTCTCCTTATCATCAAAAGAATAAAAAGCTGTTTGTCCCAATTACTACACTAATTAGCAGTATGGTTGAAATGAAATAGAATACATAGCAGAATAACAAATAAAAGTGCTTTTGTTTTGTCCTACAAAATACAGTAATTAGAATAATTAAACATTGAGTTGCATCCTCAGTTGAAAAATAGAAACAGACCTGAACAGACCCTATTTAAAGTGGGGAGCTGTGTCGATGTTGAGAGATGTAAACTAGGCCTGCTGATGATTCCTGATATTGGATGAAATGGCATCTATTCAAGTCTGTTCCCATGCAACTCAATCTTTAATTATTCTATTTACATTGTGTCTACGAACAGCAGCATTTATTAATTATTTCAGGCGCACTAACTTACGTGATTCGCCAGTAGTGTGTTTAAAGTGATATTTCATGAATGCCCGTCGAAATTTCATTAACTTGCTAATTGCAAATCTCAAATACAGTAATCACTTTGGCAGAAAGGCAGCTCATAGCATAGTAATGATGATAATGCCCTTTTACATTTCATGTGATGTGAAGCAATCAATTTCAATCTCAAAATCATCAAATTGTTTTTTGAAGGTAGCCTTAAGCATGACATATTCGTTTTCTCATATTCCCTACCTTTTCAGGTTGCTATGAAGATAATTGATCAAGAAAAATGCAGAACAGATGCATACGTTCGTCGAAATCTCAGGAAAGAAGCTAAAATTCTTCAGCAATTGAGAAATGAAAACATCGTGCAATTATATGAAATTCTGGAGACTCAAAATAGCTATTATTTAGCAATGGAATATTGCTCTGGAGAGCTGATGCATCACATCTTAAAGTCTAAGTCATTATCAGAATACGAGACCCGCAAATATATGCGACAGATCATTCGAGCAGTGTTTTACATGCACCAGGTTGGTGTCATTCATCGTGACTTGAAGATTGAGAATTTACTTCTCGGAGAAAAGGACGATATCAAGATAATAGGTGAGACAAAGCTGTTTACATTTCAATCACATGATTATCTGATGCGTGCTTAAACGCGTGACAAACTCTGTTATTTTGACTGAGAAGCTGTTGCATAAACACGGGACTATATTCTCCTTACACCAAGGTCACTTGAGTAACCTTTTACATAACATGGTTAAGTAACGGAAATTCCAGAGATTTCACCATATGGAACCAACAGATTTGCCCTATTATCATCAGGTCTAATCAGCGGTTTCACATACTTAAGATGCTTGAGGATTAAGAGCTCACATTTGTTTGGCTAGAAATACCTTTCAGATGAAAGTTATTGAAAAAGGAGTGGCGGTTTATAACGAAGATGCGCGCGCGATTTGATGAGGCAAAGCGCCGGCGCATGACAAAAAAATGATTACCTTTTCTAAAGCATTCACTGATTTAAACTTATTGCAATTTCCTGATACCATAAGGGATCATCAGAAGTTGATTACAACTCAATTGCCCTTTCCAGTCAATTAATTGTAATTGAAAACTTCGACAATCAATGAATAGAAATTGAAAACGAAAGCCATCAATTAATTGAAAATGAAGTCAAAACAAGCAATTGATTGAATCTGGTAGGGGTTTGCAATTAATCAACCATATGAACAAACAAAATTATTCCAACAATTATAGTATGAACCGATGACATATCTTCATTATTGCCTACGCCTACACTGTAATAATTAATGTGGAGCACATACAATAATCGTAGAACACCTGGAAGTATTCCATGTAGAAGAATCGTTAAATCCGACAGAGGTGGAGAATAGGAATCTAGGCGGATATAGGGCCTATAGCAAAAGTTAGTTATAAGTTGTGACATCACTATGTATACAGGTATGTTTACGATATACACATATACATGTAGACAGCAAATGGATGCTCATGGGTGCGGACGGACCTGTGATTAACAAAAATTGATTGCAATTTAATTGTTCTCTCCAATCAATTAATTGAATTAAAAACTTCGACAATCAATTAATGGAAGTTTAATTAATTTTTAATCATCCCTGGGTACCATAGAATGAGCATATTAGTTATAGTAACAATTCAGCATTAATGAAATCCTCAATGTGAATGCAGCTTCGATCTTATTAGATGAACACTAGTTGCGACATAGTACCACATGTGAGATGTGCAATCTTTGACTGTTTTGGGGAAATTAACACCGTATTGACTGATCAAGATAGCAATAGAGACAAAATTCAAAAATAACAAAATTCTTCGTGTCACTGATTACATTGGAAAGGCAATATTTTTCTTCAAATAAGCATCGATGGAAGTGACTATTAATGCAGGCCTCAGTCTTGTTAATAAGAGTACTTATACTTGATCATGCCACTAATTATTTGACGCAGAGAGTTTGAAATATCATAATCAGAGACAATGATCATAATTAACTTTAATATATACACGTGGAAGTTCTGCAACAATACTCAGATAAAAATGACACTTAATTTAGTGCATCATAGAGGCATACATAGGAAAATAGATGTAATCCACAAACATAAATATAACTGAATCCTACCTGTAGTACTAAGATTTTAACCATCTGCAATCAATTCTACACATTGATTCCTATTGACCGTTGAATGAATTCTGACAGCTCATAATTTTCACAAATGTTTTAATTTAACAGATCCGCTTAGTCTGTTTGAAATAAACTGCAACTATAGCTGACAAAATCGAGTCAAGAATTAATAGTCCGACAGCCAGAACTGTTACTTGTCTTTTTTTACCTTTACGGATACTATATTTTAATTTTTAGTTTACAGTATTGTGACATTCCCTTTTAACATCCGATTTAGTATAGTCCGGCAGCCAGAACGAGTTTCTGCAGGGAACGAGGCCGAACATGAGACTCAGAGGAAATGATGCACAACCTGTGTCTACTACGAATCTGTGCGTCTCTCATGTTCTAGATAATTCCTTTTCCTGTCAGACAGGATCAAAGAAAAATACATATGAATCCAATATGACGCAGATTGCAGTTTTTTTGGAAAAATGAATTTTTCTATGTTTTCTCTTGCACAACTGAAAAGTACTAAGTCTAGAGCCATCATTTTTTAAGAGCCATCATTTTTGACATGGAATGTCTTCAGATCATTTCTTATCAGGGTCATGAACATTTGTCTATGAAGCTACAGAAATTCAAATTTGGCAAGCCTCCTACTACCGGCAAATTCAACATGTTGGCTCACTTTATTGACATTAAACCACATTCTCCCAATACATCGCCTATCAAATACATGATATTATCATATGCACATGAAAGGAAATGACCTGAAGACACATCACGCCGAAAATTGTGACTTAATACTTTTCAGTTAATAAGAGAAGACATAGAAAATTTCATTTTTGACAAAGAATGCAATCTGCGTACCATTGGGTTCACATGTGTTTTTCTTTGATCCTGTCTAACAAGAAGATGAACTAAGTAGAACTCAACAGAAGTAGTAAGCAAAACTCCACTTCTGGACCGCGCAAGATGGCGGCCATCGCTGCGTCCCCCCTCTGACACGGCAGAGTGTCGTGGTCGGCCGCCGTGGTGCTTCGTGTCTGAGTCCCCCCCCCCCTCTGGAACGACAGAGGTTGTGTCTGTCGTGGTGTGCCGGCCGGGTGGGTCCACGTTCACAACATGTTCGCTGACGTCCCCCCCCCTCTGCAACAACAGAGTGTGAGACTCGGGTGAGTTGGTCCGACCGCCTGGTTGACGTGGGCGACCGTCTAGGTTGACGTGGGCGACCGCCAGGATTAGTCTTGAGGCTATAGTGTGTGATGTTTTTGGTGTGTAGCGTCCAAACGAAGCATCGGATGAGAAAACGGAGGCCAGATTCGGAATCTACGTGAAATTTTGGGTTAGGAAGGATGTTTCCAGCGAAATCGGAGAGAAAAAATTTTCGGCTGACGTCCCCCCCCCCCCTGGACAGCTTGCTTCCAGTGGACGGATTTTGTCGTGCGATAGCTCGTTTGAAAGCTAAGAGTGAGACAAATTCAGTGAAAGAATCGGCTTGTTCGTATCTGTCTTCGTTCAAAAGTTAGAGCGGTTACAAGATTTTAGGTCGGAGCTCGCTCACCTGAAAAATCCTAAGTGTCAGAGTGACTTTGTATGGGTAAAATTTTGAAAATTTTCCAAAGTGTGGAATTTCGACCTGGGACCGTCACCAAAACATTTTTCATCAAATTTCACTGACCCCCCCCCCCCGACAACAATCTTCTAACTTTGGTTCTAGTGGACGGATTTTGTCTTACAGCTACTCGTTTGAAAGAGGAGAAAAAACTGCTCGACAAACATTTTTTGTTGCGAGTCAATCGGACCAGCCGTTCACAAGTTAGAGCGGTTACAAGATTTTAGGTCGGAGCTCGCTCACCTGAAAAAATCCTAAGTGTCAGAGTGGCTTTGTATGGGTAAAATTTTGAAAATTTTCCAAAGTGTGGAATTTCGACCTGGGACCGTCACCAAAACATTTTTCATCAAATTTCACCGACCCCCCCCCCGACAGCAATCTTCTAACTTTGGTTCTAGTGGACGGATTTTGTCTTACAGCTACTCGTTTGAAAGAGGAGAAAAAACTGCTCGACAACATTTTTTGTTGCGAGTCAATCGGACCAGCCGTTCACAAGTTAGAGCGGTTACAAGATTTTAGGTCGGAGCTCGCTCACCTGAAAAAATCCTAAGTGTCAGAGTGGCTTTGTATGGGTAAAATTTTGAAAATTTTCCAAAGTGTGGAATTTCGACCTGGGTCCGCCACCAAAACATTTTTCATCAAATTTCACTGACCTCCCCCCCCTGGACAGCTAGCTTCTATCTTGGCTTCTAGTGGACGGATTTTGTCGTGCAATAGCTCGTTTGAAAGCTAAGAGTGAGACAAATTCATGAAAGACTTCCTATCGGCTTGTCTATCTGTCTTCGTTCAAAAGTTAGAGCGGTTACAAGATTTTAGGTCGGAGCTCGCTCACCTGAAAAAATCCTAAGTGTCAGAGTGACTTTGTATGGGTAAAATTTTGAAAATTTTCCAAAGTGTGGAATTTCGACCTGGGACCGCCACCAAAACATTTTTCATCAAATTTCACTGACCTCCCCCCCCCTGGACAGCTAGCTTCTATCTTGGCTTCTAGTGGACGGATTTTGTCGTGCAATAGCTCGTTTGAAAGCTAAGAGTGAGACAAATTCAGTGAAAGAATCGGCTTGTTCCTATCTGTCTTCGTTCAAAAGTTAGAGCGGTTACAAGATTTTAGGTCGGAGCTCGCTCACCTGAAAAAATCCTAAGTGTCAGAGTGACTTTGTATGGGTAAAATTTGGAAAATTTTCAAAATGGTGTATTTTCGACCTGGACCGCCACCAAAACATTTTTCATCAAATTTCACTGACCTCCCCCCCCCTGGACAGCTAGCTTCTATCTTGGCTTCTAGTGGACGGATTTTGTCGTGCAATAGCTCGTTTGAAAGCTAAGAGTGAGACAAATTCAGTGAAAGAATCGGCTTGTTCCTATCTGTCTTCGATCAAAAGTTAGAGCGGTTACAAGATTTTAGGTCGGAGCTCGCTCACCTGAAAAAATCCTAAGTGTCAGAGTGACTTTGTATGGGTAAAATTTTGAAAATTTTCCAAAGTGTGGAATTTCGACCTGGGACCGTCACCAAAACATTTTTCATCAAATTTCTCTGAACGAGGGGGGGGAGGGGGGGGGGAGGTCAGTGAAATTTGATGAAAAATGTTTTGGTGACGGTCCCAGGTTGAAATTCGGAAGTTTTAAATTTTTCAAAATTTTCACCACACTGGAGCTCTCACACTAGGAATTTTTTCACTTGTGGCATGTTACATGCACACGTGCTGACGGACCAACTTCCCGTGGTCATATGAGAATGGTTCAGGTGTCATATTGTAAAGAATGATGAGACAAAATCGTTTGCAACAAACCGCATGGTCGCTACGATGAATACTTTTTGGAGATAGAGCCATTTTAAGTTTTCTTCCGAGCATATATAAACCCCCGACAACGTAAGTCTGATCACTTCATCGAAAGACGAGGTAAGCGACGGTCGTCGCTCTGAGCTCCCGATATCGGGTGCAAAGGACTCTATCTTTTGAAGTAGGCAAGCTATCTTGCTACTTCAAAGTTTGTATGATAGAGTTTGATAGTGTCTTTACTACTGATAAAATTTTTTAAAAGTAGTATGAGTAGTAAAATGCGGAATTTTTTAAAAATACTTAATTTTCACTTTTTTCAAAGTTTTAACATATAGACTAAGGTTTTCAAGTATCCTGAGTTCAAATATGCTATCAGATTTGAAATTTAACTAAGTCTAAGGCAGCTTTGAGGGGTTAGATCCCAGCTACTGATCACTACCTTTGACTCGGCGTTCCTGTTACCACTTCGGGGCAGTGACAATGATGTCTTCAGCTGTAAAGAGCGGGTATCGGGGAAGATCTCTCACTTCCCTAGTGATCGGTACAAGGCCTTCGGGCTGTCGACGGGATCGAGTGCCACTCACTACACTCTTTAGGAATATGACTGTACTACATGATTCCAAACTTATACAAATTTCATTATCTTACAGTTCACAATAAAATCTAAGATGGCCAATGACAAAAATCGTAAATATCACATCAAAATGTGCTCTTGTGGGCGAGTTAATCGCAGTGCGGACGCCAAGGCTCATGTGAAGAAGGCGGGCACCGGCCACATGATTGTCTTGAATAGGGTTGCTTGCGTAAAGTGTAGAGTGCTGAAGGGTGATGAGGATGAGGTGCAGTTTTACAGAGTGCATGCTGACTGTAGTGGTGGTTTAGTGACTGATTTGAGATTTACGCAGTTGATTGTGGAAGAGAGGGAGCGAATGTTGGCGAATGTTGCGAATGTTGTTGAGAATGTTGTTGAGAATGTTGTTGAGAATGATGAGTTGGCGAGAGCGGTTGCGTCGTTGGAGGGTGAGATTGAGCAGCGGAAGAGAGTGCTTGAGAGTGATGATGAGGATGATGTGGATTTAGATAGGAAGCGTGTGAGGAAGTTGAGCTCTTCGTCATCGGAGGTGTCCAACATCGTCATCACCGACCCCCCGAAGAGCTCATCTTCCCCAAAAGTGAAGAGTGGTGGGATTCGTATGCAGTCGGCGAGGTGGTTGAAGGATGAAGAGAAGAGACATGTTTCGCAGCAGATGGCGCATGAGTTGTTAGTGAATAAGTTTGAGAGTTTGAAGAAAGTGAAGGATGAAGTTGTGAAGGAGTTGGATGAGTTGAAAAAGAAGGATTTGAAGTCGAAGGAGGTGGCGGATGAAAACATTAGAATGAGGCGTTGTGTGACTGATTTGAAGAATAAGACGCGAGAGTTGGAAGAGAAGAATGATGCGTGTGAGAAGAGGGCGAGTGCTGCGGAGAGAAGAATGAGAGATGCAGAGGCGAAGTTTGAGGAGATGATGAAGGAGATGAGTGTGTTGAGAGCGAGGAATGTTGAGTTGGAGAGGACTGTGGCTCGGCGGGGTGATGAGAGGCAGGCGTGTGAGAAGTTGGAGCGCATGAGGGATGAGTGGGAACGTGTGAATGAGGATCGTTTGTTTGAATTTCACATCCCTATTCGGGACAATCATTTGGCCGGCGAAGTATTGGTAAATAAAAATCTGGACGAGTCAGTTATTTGCTACAACGGTCATCCGAGCAAGAAGTGTCTCCATGCAAGCTTACGAATGCGCGGCCATCTCCATAAATTTTCGATTCGGAAACGCGCGAGACTACCTAAGGATGACTAACTTGGTAAGTGAAAAGCAAATAAGATAGTATATCCTATTCTAATACATATCATTTTCATTGCAGATCTTTGCCCGCCTTCACCACCCCATCAATTTACTCCCGAGAACGAACCATCGGCTCTCTTAAGGGCCACCTAGGGCAAGACATGATAGAACCTCCACGCGGTTTGCCCTGGGCAGTCTTCGGACTGGCGAATACTATCATTAAGTTGAATCTGCTATCAGTCAACTTGAACGTTGCGTCGCGTTAGAGGGGTATATAAACCACTGCCTCTCATTTCATTTCATTTCAATCAGGCAGACGCCGAACAGTCAAGTTAGCTCTCCTCGCGGACCGCAGTTAAGGCCGCGAAATTTATTTGAGGAGTTCGTCAGGCTAGAGGAGCAAGACAGAGTCCACAACAATCTTGCTCGGATTGGCAATCCGATGACAGCAACTGCTGCCAATCCAACGGAATGGCGCTACATTCCACTCTATACTCACATGCCAGTTAGTGTGGAAGTCGACAGTGCTACCAAAGAGAGAGTCTTTGACTCTCTCAGCAGAATTGGTAGGGTGTAAGATGACGTTACTCCCGAGAACGAACCATCGGCTCTCTTAAGGGCCACCATGGGCAAGACATGATAGAACCTCCTCGCGGTTTGCCCTGGGCAGTCTTCGGACTGGCGAATACTATCATTAAGTTGAATCTGCTATCAGTCAACTTGAACATTATGCAGTCGATTGCTATCCCTGAAGCATTCTGATTCGCTGTTGAGCAATTCATTGTTGAAAACCCTATATAAGCCAGAAGATTGTAGCGCTTCTCATTCAATTTGAAGTCACGATGGAAGCGACATCTGCCGACAATATTCCCGTCTTCACTGATGAAGAGAACGCCATTCCCGAGTTCGTCATCCTCGACGAGTGGGATGAGGATGAGAAGAAGGGGAAGATCAAGAGGATCATTTGGACGGATGAGGTGTGGACTCCAAATACCACCCGCATCCGAAAGGTGCCAGATGCACCACCACGGCTTAGGCGGTATAGGGTTACGAGAACTAAGCGTCCATACCCATTGACTA
>CAJQUW010005397.1:0-144538 GCA_907163375.1 Prostheceraeus crozeri | reverse complement strand
CGTCCAAATTCTAACTCTGTCGTTTTTTCGAAAAATGTTGAAAATTTTTTCTCTCCGATTGCGTTCAAATTCACCATACAGATGCAGAATTTCACGCTGAATCCGAATCTGGCGTCCGTTTTCCCATCTGATGCTTCGTTTTGGTGCTACAGCCCAAAACGTCCCAAATTCTAACTCTGTCGTTTTTTCACCAATCTCCAAAATCTTAAATGGCGTCTCACATCTAAACGAAGACAGATATGAACAAGCCGTTTCTTTCAGTGAATTTGTCTCACTCTTAGCTTTCAAACGAGCTATGGCACGACAAAATCCGTCCACTGGAAGCCAAAATCGAAGCTAGCTCTCCCGATGGGGGGGACGTCAGCGAAACTTTTTCTCTCCGATTGACTTGAAACTCACCATGCTGATAGAGAATTTGACGCTGATTCCAAATCTGAAATCCGTTTTCCCATCCGATGCTTCGTTTTGAAGCTACAGCCCAAAACGTCCCTAATTCTAACTCTGTCGTTTTTCGCCAATCTCCCAAAATCTTAAATAGCGTCTGACATCTAAACGAAGACAGATATGAACAAGCCGTTTCTTTCAGTGAATTTGTCTCACTCTTAGCTTTCAAACGAGCTATGGCACGACTAAATCCGTCCACTGGAAGCAAAGTTGGAAGGTCGGTGCCGAGGGGGGGGGACGTCAGCGAAAATTTTTTCTCTCCGACTGCGTTCAAATTCACCATACCGATGCAGAATTTCACGCTGAATCCGAATCTGAAATCCGTTTTCCCATCCGATGCTTCGTTTTGACGTTAGAGACCAAAACGTCCAAAATTCTAACTCTGTCGTTTTTCGCCAATCTCCCAAAATCTTAAATAGCGTCTGACATCTAAACGAAGACAGATATGAACAAGCCGTTTCTTTCAGTGAATTTGTCTCACTCTTAGCTTTCAAACGAGCTATGGCACGACTAAATCCGTCCACTGGAAGCAAAGTTGGAAGGTCGGTGCCGAGGGTGGGGGGACGTCAGCGAAAATTTTTTCTCTCCGATTGCGTTCAAATTCACCATACCGATGCAGAATTTCACGCTGAATCCGAATCTGGCGTCCGTTTTCCCATCTGATGCTTCGTTTTGGTGCTACAGCCCAAAACGTCCCAAATTTTAACTCTGTCGTTTTTTCGAAAAATGTTGAAAATTTTTTCTCTCCGATTGCTTTCAAATTCACCATACAGATGCAGAATTTCACGCTGAATCCGAATCTGGCCTCCGTTTTCCCATCTGATGCTTCGTTTTGGTGCTACAGCCCAAAACGTCCCAAATTCTAACCCTGTCGTTTTTTCACCAATCTCCAAAATCTTAAATGGCGTCTCACATCTAAACGAAGACAGATATGAACAAGCCGTTTCTTTCAGTGAATTTGTCTCACTCTTAGCTTTCAAACGAGCTATTGCACGACAAAATCCGTCCACTGGAAGCCAAAATCGAAGCTAGCTCTCCCGATGGGGGGGACGTCAGCGAAACTTTTTCTCTCCGATTGACTTGAAACTCACCATGCTGATAGAGAATTTGACGCTGATTCCAAATCTGAAATCCGTTTTCCAATCCGATGCTTCGTTTTGAAGCTACAGCCCAAAACGTCCCAAATTCTAACTCTGTCGTTTTTTCGCCAATCTCCCAAAATCTTAAATAGCGTCTGACATCTAAACGAAGACAGATATGAACAAGCCGTTTCTTTCAGTGAATTTGTCTCACTCTTAGCTTTCAAACGAGCTATGGCACGACTAAATCCGTCCACTGGAAGCAAAGTTGGAAGGTCGGTGCCGAGGGGGGGGGACGTCAGCGAAAATTTTTTCTCTCCGACTGCGTTCAAATTCACCATACCGATGCAGAATTTCACGCTGAATCCGAATCTGAAATCCGTTTTCCCATCCGATGCTTCGTTTTGACGTTAGAGACCAAAACGTCCAAATTCTAACTCTGTCGTTTTTCGCCAATCTCCCAAAATCTTAAATAGCGTCTGACATCTAAACGAAGACAGATATGAACAAGCCGTTTCTTTCAGTGAATTTGTCTCACTCTTAGCTTTCAAACGAGCTATGGCACGACTAAATCCGTCCACTGGAAGCAAAGTTGGAAGGTCGGTGCCGAGGGTGGGGGATGTCAGCGAAAATTTTTTCTCTCCGATTGCGTTCAAATTCACCATACCGATGCAGAATTTCACGCTGAATCCGAATCTGGCGTCCGTTTTCCCATCTGATGCTTCGTTTTGGTGCTACAGCCCAAAACGTCCCAAATTTTAACTCTGTCGTTTTTTCGAAAAATGTTGAAAATTTTTTCTCTCCGATTGCTTTCAAATTCACCATACAGATGCAGAATTTCACGCTGAATCCGAATCTGGCCTCCGTTTTCCCATCTGATGCTTCGTTTTGGTGCTACAGCCCAAAACGTCCCAAATTCTAACCCTGTCGTTTTTTCACCAATCTCCAAAATCTTAAATGGCGTCTCACATCTAAACGAAGACAGATATGAACAAGCCGTTTCTTTCAGTGAATTTGTCTCACTCTTAGCTTTCAAACGAGCTATTGCACGACAAAATCCGTCCACTGGAAGTCAAAATCGAAGCTAGCTCTCCCGATGGGGGGGACGTCAGCGAAACTTTTTCTCTCCGATTGACTTGAAACTCACCATGCTGATAGAGAATTTGACGCTGATTCCAAATCTGAAATCCGTTTTCCAATCCGATGCTTCGTTTTGAAGCTACAGCCCAAAACGTCCCAAATTCTAACTCTGTCGTTTTTCGCCAATCTCCCAAAATCTTAAATAGCGTCTGACATCTAAACGAAGACAGATATGAACAAGCCGTTTCTTTCAGTGAATTTGTCTCACTCTTAGCTTTCAAACGAGCTATGGCACGACTAAATCCGTCCACTGGAAGCAAAGTTGGAAGGTCGGTGCCGGGGTGGGGGGACGTCAGCGAAAATTTTTTCTCTCCGATTGCGTTCAAATTCACCATACCGATGCAGAATTTCACGCTGAATCCGAATCTGGCGTCCGTTTTCCCATCTGATGCTTCGTTTTGGTGCTACAGCCCAAAACGTCCAAAATTCTAACTCTGTCGTTTTTCGCCAATCTCCCAAAATCTTAAATAGCGTCTGACATCTAAACGAAGACAGATATGAACAAGCCGTTTCTTTCAGTGAATTTGTCTCACTCTTAGCTTTCAAACGAGCTATGGCACGACTAAATCCGTCCACTGGAAGCAAAGTTGGAAGGTCGGTGCCGAGGGTGGGGGATGTCAGCGAAAATTTTTTCTCTCCGACTGCGTTCAAATTCACCATACCGATGCAGAATTTCACGCTGAATCCGAATCTGGCGTCCGTTTTCCCATCTGATGCTTCGTTTTGGTGCTACAGCCCAAAACGTCCCAAATTCTAACTCTGTCGTTTTTTCACCAATCTCCAAAATCTTAAATGGCGTCTCACATCTAAACGAAGACAGATATGAACAAGCCGTTTCTTTCAGTGAATTTGTCTCACTCTTAGCTTTCAAACGAGCTATGGCACGACTAAATCCGTCCACTGGAAGCCAAAATCGAAGCTAGCTCTCCCGATGGGGGGGGACGTCAGCGAAAACTTTTTCTCTCCGATTGACTTGAAACTCACCATGCTGATAGAGAATTTGACGCTGATTCCAAATCTGAAATCCGTTTTCCAATCCGATGCTTCGTTTTGAAGCTACAGCCCAAAACGTCCCAAATTCTAACCCTGTCGTTTTTTCAGCAATCTCCAAAATCTTAAATAGCGTCTGACATCTAAACGAAGACAGATATGAACAAGCCGTTTCTTTCAGTGAATTTGTCTCACTCTTAGCTTTCAAACGAGCTATGGCACGACTAAATCCGTCCACTGGAAGCAAAGTTGGAAGGTCGGTGCCGAGGGGGGGGACGTCAGCGAAAATTTTTTCTCTCCGATTGCGTTCAAATTCACCATACCGATGCAGAATTTCACGCTGAATCCGAATCTGGCGTCCGTTTTCCCATCTGATGCTTCGTTTTGGTGCTACAGCCCAAAACGTTCCAAATTCTAACTCTGTCGTTTTTTCACCAATCTCCAAAATCTTAAATGGCGTCTCACATCTAAACGAAGACAGATATGAACAAGCCGTTTCTTTCAGTGAATTTGTCTCACTCTTAGCTTTCAAACGAGCTATGGCACGACTAAATCCGTCCACTGGAAGCCAAAATCGAAGCTAGCTCTCCCGATGGGGGGGGACGTCAGCGAAACTTTTTCTCTCCGATTGACTTGAAACTCACCATGCTGATAGAGAATTTAACGCTGATTCCAAATCTGAAATCCGTTTTCCAATCCGATGCTTCGTTTTGAAGCTACAGCCCAAAACGTCCCAAATTCTAACTCTGTCGTTTTTTCGCCAATCTCCCAAAATCTTAAATAGCGTCTGACATCTAAACGAAGACAGATATGAACAAGCCGTTTCTTTCAGTGAATTTGTCTCACTCTTAGCTTTCAAACGAGCTATGGCACGACTAAATCCGTCCACTGGAAGCAAAGTTGGAAGGTCGGTGCCGGGGTGGGGGGACGTCAGCGAAAATTTTTTCTCTCCGATTGCGTTCAAATTCACCATACCGATGCAGAATTTCACGCTGAATCCGAATCTGGCGTCCGTTTTCCCATCTGATGCTTCGTTTTGGTGCTACAGCCCAAAACGTCCCAAATTCTAACTCTGTCGTTTTTTCACCAATCTCCCAAAATCTTAAATGGCGTCTCACATCTAAACGAAGACAGATATGAACAAGCCGTTTCTTTCAGTGAATTTGTCTCACTCTTAGCTTTCAAACGAGCTATGGCACGACTAAATCCGTCCACTGGAAGCAAAGTTGGAAGGTCGGTGCCGAGGGGGGGGACGTCAGCGAAAATTTTTTCTCTCCGACTGCGTTCAAATTCACCATACCGATGCAGAATTTCACGCTGAATCCGAATCTGGCGTCCGTTTTCCCATCCGATGCTTCGTTTTGGTGCTACAGCCCAAAACGTCCCAAATTCTAACTCTGTCGTTTTTCGCCAATGTCCCAAAATCTTAAATGGCGTCTGACATCTAAACGAAGACAGATATGAACAAGCCGTTTCTTTCAGTGAATTTGTCTCACTCTTAGCTTTCAAACGAGCTATGGCACGACTAAATCCGTCCACTGGAAGCAAAGTTGGAAGGTCGGTGCCGAGGGGGGGGACGTCAGCGAAAATTTTTTCTCTCCGATTGCGTTCAAATTCACCATACCGATGCAGAATTTCACGCTGAATCCGAATCTGAAATCCGTTTTCCCACCCGATGCTTCGTTTTGACGTTAGAGACCAAAACGTCCAAAATTCTAACTCTGTCGTTTTTCGCCAATCTCCCAAAATCTTAAATAGCGTCTGACATCTAAACGAAGACAGATATGAACAAGCCGTTTCTTTCAGTGAATTTGTCTCACTCTTAGCTTTCAAACGAGCTATGGCACGACTAAATCCGTCCACTGGAAGCAAAGTTGGAAGGTCGGTGCCGAGGGGGGGGGACGTCAGCGAAAATTTTTTCTCTCCGATTGCGTTCAAATTCACCATACCGATGCAGAATTTCACGCTGAATCCGAATCTGGCGTCCGTTTTCCCATCTGATGCTTCGTTTTGGTGCTACAGCCCAAAACGTCCCTAATTCTAACTCTGTCGTTTTTTCGCCAATCTCCCAAAATCTTAAATAGCGTCTGACATCTAAACGAAGACAGATATGAACAAGCCGTTTCTTTCAGTGAATTTGTCTCACTCTTAGCTTTCAAACGAGCTATGGCACGACTAAATCCGTCCACTGGAAGCAAAGTTGGAAGGTCGGTGCCGGGATGGGGGGACGTCAGCGAAAATTTTTTCTCTCCGATTGCGTTCAAATTCACCATACCGATGCAGAATTTCACGCTGAATCCGAATCTGAAATCCGTTTTCCCATCTGATGCTTCGTTTTGGTGCTACAGCCCAAAACGTCCAAAATTCTAACCCTGTCGTTTTTTCACCAATCTCCAAAATCTTAAATGGCGTCTCACATCTAAACGAAGACAGATATGAACAAGCCGTTTCTTTCAGTGAATTTGTCTCACTCTTAGCTTTCAAACGAGCTATTGCACGACAAAATCCGTCCACTGGAAGCCAAAATCGAAGCTAGCTCTCCCGATGGGGGGGGACGTCAGCGAAACTTTTTCTCTCCGATTGACTTGAAACTCACCATGCTGATAGAGAATTTGACGCTGATTCCAAATCTGAAATCCGTTTTCCAATCCGATGCTTCGTTTTGAAGCTACAGCCCAAAACGTCCCTAATTCTAACTCTGTCGTTTTTTCGCCAATCTCCCAAAATCTTAAATAGCGTCTGACATCTAAACGAAGACAGATATGAACAAGCCGTTTCTTTCAGTGAATTTGTCTCACTCTTAGCTTTCAAACGAGCTATGGCACGACTAAATCCGTCCACTGGAAGCAAAGTTGGAAGGTCGGTGCCGAGGGGGGGGACGTCAGCGAAAATTTTTTCTCTCCGATTGCGTTCAAATTCACCATACCGATGCAGAATTTCACGCTGAATCCGAATCTGGCGTCCGTTTTCCCATCTGATGCTTCGTTTTGGTGCTACAGCCCAAAACGTCCCTAATTCTAACTCTGTCGTTTTTTCGCCAATCTCCCAAAATCTTAAATAGCGTCTGACATCTAAACGAAGACAGATATGAACAAGCCGTTTCTTTCAGTGAATTTGTCTCACTCTTAGCTTTCAAACGAGCTATGGCACGACTAAATCCGTCCACTGGAAGCAAAGTTGGAAGGTCGGTGCCGAGGGGGGGGACGTCAGCGAAAATTTTTTCTCTCCGATTGCGTTCAAATTCACCATACCGATGCAGAATTTCACGCTGAATCCGAATCTGGCGTCCGTTTTCCCATCTGATGCTTCGTTTTGGTGCTACAGCCCAAAACGTCTCAAATTTTAACTCTGTCGTTTTTTCGAAAAATGTTGAAAATTTTTTCTCTCCGATTGACTTGAAACTCACCATACAGATGTAGAATTTCACGCTGATTCCAAATCTGAAATCCGTTTTCCCATCCGATGCTTCGTTTTGACGTTAGAGACCAAAACGTCCAAAATTCTAACTCTGTCGTTTTTCGCCAATCTCCCAAAATCTTAAATAGCGTCTGACATCTAAACGAAGACAGATATGAACAAGCCGTTTCTTTCAGTGAATTTGTCTCACTCTTAGCTTTCAAACGAGCTATGGCACGACTAAATCCGTCCACTGGAAGCAAAGTTGGAAGGTCGGTGCCGAGGGGGGGGACGTCAGCGAAAATTTTTTCTCTCCGACTGCGTTCAAATTCACCATACCGATGCAGAATTTCACGCTGAATCCGAATCTGGCGTCCGTTTTCCCATCCGATGGTTCGTTTTGGTGCTACAGCCCAAAACGTCCAAAATTCTAACTCTGTCGTTTTTCGCCAATCTCCCAAAATCTTAAATAGCGTCTGACATCTAAACGAAGACAGATATGAACAAGCCGTTTCTTTCAGTGAATTTGTCTCACTCTTAGCTTTCAAACGAGCTATGGCACGACTAAATCCGTCCACTGGAAGCAAAGTTGGAAGGTCGGTGCCGAGGGGGGGGGACGTCAGCGAAAATTTTTTCTCTCCGATTGCGTTCAAATTCACCATACCGATGCAGAATTTCACGCTGAATCCGAATCTGAAATCCGTTTTCCCATCCGATGCTTCGTTTTGGTGCTACAGCCCAAAACGTCCAAAATTCTAACTCTGTCGTTTTTCGCCAATCTCCCAAAATCTTAAATAGCGTCTGACATCTAAACGAAGACAGATATGAACAAGCCGTTTCTTTCAGTGAATTTGTCTCACTCTTAGCTTTCAAACGAGCTATGGCACGACTAAATCCGTCCACTGGAAGCAAAGTTGGAAGGTCGGTGCCGAGGGGGGGGGACGTCAGCGAAAATTTTTTCTCTCCGATTGCGTTCAAATTCACCATACCGATGCAGAATTTCACGCTGAATCCGAATCTGGCGTCCGTTTTCCCATCTGATGCTTCGTTTTGGTGCTACAGCCCAAAACGTCCCAAATTCTAACTCTGTCGTTTTTTCACCAATCTCCAAAATCTTAAATGGCGTCTCACATCTAAACGAAGACAGATATGAACAAGCCGTTTCTTTCAGTGAATTTGTCTCACTCTTAGCTTTCAAACGAGCTATGGCACGACTAAATCCGTCCACTGGAAGCAAAGTTGGAAGGTCGGTGCCGGGGTGGTGGGACGTCAGCGAAAATTTTTTCTCTCCGATTGCGTTCAAATTCACCATACAGATGCAGAATTTCACGCTGAATCCGAATCTGAAATCCGTTTTCCCATCTGATGCTTCGTTTTGGTGCTACAGCCCAAAACGTCCCAAATTCTAACCCTGTCGTTTTTTCACCAATCTCCAAAATCTTAAATGGCGTCTCACATCTAAACGAAGACAGATATGAACAAGCCGTTTCTTTCAGTGAATTTGTCTCACTCTTAGCTTTCAAACGAGCTATTGCACGACAAAATCCGTCCACTGGAAGCCAAAATCGAAGCTAGCTCTCCCGATGGGGGGGGACGTCAGCGAAACTTTTTCTCTCCGATTGACTTGAAACTCACCATGCTGATAGAGAATTTGACGCTGATTCCAAATCTGAAATCCGTTTTCCAATCCGATGCTTCGTTTTGAAGCTACAGCCCAAAACGTCCCTAATTCTAACTCTGTCGTTTTTTCGCCAATCTCCCAAAATCTTAAATAGCGTCTGACATCTAAACGAAGACAGATATGAACAAGCCGTTTCTTTCAGTGAATTTGTCTCACTCTTAGCTTTCAAACGAGCTATGGCACGACTAAATCCGTCCACTGGAAGCAAAGTTGGAAGGTCGGTGCCGGGGTGGGGGACGTCAGCGAAAATTTTTTCTCTCCGATTGCGTTCAAATTCACCATACCGATGCAGAATTTCACGCTGAATCCGAATCTGGCGTCCGTTTTCCCATCTGATGCTTCGTTTTGGTGCTACAGCCCAAAACGTCCCTAATTCTAACTCTGTCGTTTTTTCGCCAATCTCCCAAAATCTTAAATAGCGTCTGACATCTAAACGAAGACAGATATGAACAAGCCGATTCTTTCAGTGAATTTGTCTCACTCTTAGCTTTCAAACGAGCTATGGCACGACTAAATCCGTCCACTGGAAGCAAAGTTGGAAGGTCGGTGCCGAGGGGGGGGGACGTCAGCGAAAATTTTTTCTCTCCGACTGCGTTCAAATTCACCATACCGATGCAGAATTTCACGCTGAATCCGAATCTGGCGTCCGTTTTCCCATCCGATGGTTCGTTTTGGTGCTACAGCCCAAAACGTCCAAAATTCTAACTCTGTTGTTTCTTCGAAAAATGTTGAAAATTTTTTCTCTCCGATTGACTTGAAACTCACCATACAGATGCAGAATTTCACGCTGATTCCAAATCTGAAATCCGTTTTCCAATCCGATGCTTCGTTTTGAAGCTACAGCCCAAAACGTCCAAAATTCTAACTCTGTCGTTTTTTCGCCAATCTCCCAAAATCTTAAATAGCGTCTGACATCTAAACGAAGACAGATATGAACAAGCCGATTCTTTCAGTGAATTTGTCTCACTCTTAGCTTTCAAACGAGCTATGGCACGACTAAATCCGTCCACTGGAAGCAAAGTTGGAAGGTCGGTGCCGGGGTGGGGGGACGTCAGCGAAAATTTTTTCTCTCCGATTGCGTTCAAATTCACCATACCGATGCAGAATTTCACGCTGAATCCGAATCTGGCGTCCGTTTTCCCATCCGATGCTTCGTTTTGGTGCTACAGCCCAAAACGTCCCAAATTCTAACTCTGTCGTTTTTTCACCAATCTCCAAAATCTTAAATGGCGTCTCACATCTAAACGAAGACAGATATGAACAAGCCGATTCTTTCAGTGAATTTGTCTCACTCTTAGCTTTCAAACGAGCTATTGCACGACTAAATCCGTCCACTGGAAGCAAAGTTGGAAGGTCGGTGCCGAGGGGGGGGACGTCAGCGAAAATTTTTTCTCTCCGATTGCTTTGAAATTCACCATATCGATGCAGAATTTCACGCTGAATCCGAATCTGGCCTCCGTTTTCCCATCCGATGCTTAGTTTTGGCGCTACAGCCCAAAACGTCCAAAATTTTAACTCTGTCAAAATTTTGAAGAAACATTTTTTCTCGCCGATTGACTTCAAATTCACCATACCGATGCAGAATTTTACGCTGATCACGAATCTAAAGTCCGTTTCACCATTCCACCACGACAACCTAGACGGTCGCCCACGTCAACCTAGGCGGTCGCCCACGTCAACGTAGGCGTTCGGCCACGACAACCCACACGAGACCAACACACCCGAGTCTCACACTCTGTCGTTTTCGAGGGGGGGACGTCAGCGAACATTTTGTGAACGTGGACCAACCTGGCCGGCACACCGCGACAGACCACAACCTCTGTCATTCCAGAGGGGGGGACGTCAGACTCGAAGCACCACGGCGGCCGACCACGACACTCTGTCGTTCCAGAGGGGGGGCGCGCCGGTCGAGTGTTCGCCGTTTTATTACTACTTTGCTATTTAACGAAACCCCATGATGTGTAGTTTCTACTGTTAAACTTTCAGACTAATCGATGTAATAGGAGAGCTACTATCTGCAATTAAAGTTTTTATCGACTTTTGGGACACGCTGTATGTATAGTGCGCGCTGAAATGGTTCTTCAGTCAATATTTTCTCAAATTGGACTGATAAGGCATGGATTGTCCAATCTTTAATAGAAGCTGAATGGAATCATGTGGAATATGGTTGCTTTTATAGGCTACGTAGAAATCTCTGAACATTTTAATTAATTCGACTTTCCTATGTTAAAACCAGCTATACACAATTATATAGATACAGTTACCTTTTTCTCTATTACCGGTATATTAGTTATATTTGTTGTTTAACACCCTAGAATAATTGCATTTTAACAGCATATCCAATTCAAATATTGTTTAGCATTGTTGTAGAAAGAAAGTCAATAAAATAACAATTTGTAAAACACTAAAATTTCCCCATCCCGGGATAATCTAGAATACTTCCGGTATTGACATCCCTATGTCACATGTCAGGATATCCTATTGTTGCAGTTGTGAAGGTTTTGAACACTGAACTGGGTTCGTTGGTAATATGTTCTTCAACTCGTGCATGCAAAAATCGTATAGTGCTACCGACATAAATGTTTCTACACTTATTGCAAGTAATTTGTAATCACAATATTCTTGCGGAGACACTTATCACCATTGTTGAGAATGCATCCATTTAGCGTACAGGTGTTTGATCTTTTTGGCTTGTTCGGACTTTTTATATGCATAAAACTTACCTTGAGTGAGCCTCTATAGTTCTTGCTTTGCGTACCCGACTATATCTTCGATTTCATCGACAACACAGAACAGAGATCATTATGCCCACTTGCCTCCTTTCCTTCGAACTCAATGATTTCCAGATTTGCAGATTTCCATCATTTGTATAATGATCTAAATTACCTATAATGATCTAATTTTGTTCATCTCTCGATGCTACCCACACATGAATTTTGAATTATGTCTCCCTGTAAAATCCTTCATTCTGATGATAACCAAAGAGCTGGTCTAATATATAAAGGTTTATAACAACGACAAAAAAATATTTTACTAGTTGTTGGGTTCCTAACTTAGATACTTATCACAACTAATCAGCGGCAGCTGTAAACTTTCTATCGAGTATACATGAGCAGCATAATTCGCTAGAGTGGAATATCAAAGAAGAAAATCCAAAACAAAAAATAGTCTAGTCACATTGTGATAATAGATAATATATCAATTAAATGATTGGTGAAACCAATTAATTGAGTGGTGTAGCTGCATAATTTCAATAAATTGATTGCTGGCAACAAATGATTGCAATAAATTGATTGTATGCCACTGCAATTCAAATTATTTGATCGCTCAACCCAAATTATTTCTAATAGATTTTTGTCAACCCCTGTACGGCCCTCTGAATGTCAGCCGCATCCCTCATTTGTGTTTTGCAAGGCAGGATGGTTATTATTACGGAAAGCAAATAATTACATCGGTGAAGCCATAAATCCAATAAATTGATCGACTGATTTCTAATGTAATTGTTGATTTGATGACGGGTTGCGATAGATGACGATTTGAGGTCATATTTAATTTGACAGTCATTATAGGAAGCAGCATTATAGAAAGTGCAGTTTAGATATGCTCACCTGATACAGTGTCATTTTCTCATGAAATAAGGGTGATTCGCAGAGCTTTAAAGTGGTGTTTCAACATTTAAGTTAGTGTAAATAAAATAATTGCAATGATGCAAATGTAAATAATTTAATTGAGGTCAAGCGGGGCTGGGCGCGAATAGTGTCGCGCCGTTGCTGTTACTATTCGAGCGAATTGATTTACCGCAATAATAGTGATATTCGAGCGATTACATATATATACACGTAGGCCTATATATTGACAATTTTCTTGGCCAATTCCTGTTGCATTGAGGATAATTTTTGTTTGTTTTGCCTAACCTGTAGCTTTAAAATATATGATTGGAAGTGATCAGATTTTTTGATTTTTTTGTTAATTTGATGTTTGTAAATTTTGGTTTCAGTTCATTTTCTTTTCATGATTAACATGAATGGCCGACCATTGGCAAGGTGGAGAGACGAGGACAGAGTCTCATTGAAGGAGACTGGCACAAGATCGCATTCAATGGAGGAGGAAAAGAGAGGCCTTCGCCCAGCAGTGGGACAACAACAGCTAGTGACATCTAACAACCTCACACCATCCTGGTTCCGAGACCCATGAATCCCAATGAATCATCCGAGCACACCCACACCATTAAAATCTCCTGCAACTATGAGATCGATAGAACAGCTTAACTACTACGATCTTATATTCTGTCCCGTTAAGCTTCAAAGTACACGCTCTAAACCATCCTTCCACTTTGAAAACATATTATTCATGGTTCTTACTTAGAGGTTGCTGTTAATACGAGGTCATCTGCATAGTGCCTTCAGCAGCCCCACGGACCAGATCCCATGCTCTCTCGACGCTTCCTCCATCACTGCAATGAACAGTATGAGGCAGTATGGCTAAGCGCTGACCCTTGATGTACGCCAAGCCTATGTCCAGCTCCTCCGATAGATCGAACGTCGTCATGATTAGGCCAATTTTCGAAATAGGCAAATCGTCATGCCATTTCGGCGCAATTTTCAAATTCTTTTTGATACATGCAGATTGTCATTTCAACCAGTCGCCCAAGAACTCCTTGTCTGCGCAGTGCCCATTCGATGACTTTCCTGTGGACTGACTACGTTGAAAACCTTTTCGAGATCAACGAATGAATGGCAGAGCTTCCTATCCTTTTGTCTGTGCATCGAAATGAATTCAAATTAATTCAATACAGAAAAAGAACAGAAAGATATGCTCAGACTCGAACACTTTTAGCACAAAATTCCTTAGCAGCCGTAGACGCTGTGTTTCGCCCACAGAGGCTCGTCAGTACGGCTGGGAACAAATATATATATAGAGATTAATTTAAAAAATCAACGTAGTCTCAAGATAAAATTGTTTATTCACGAAAATTCGTGAATAAACAATTTTATCTTGAGACTACGTTGATTTTTTTAATTAATCTTTATTGTTAAGTCTCATGGCGATTACTTATGAATATATATATATATGTGTGTGTGTGTGTGTGTGTGTGTATATAATAATGTGTATATATTAAGGAATCTCAGTTAAATGATTTTAAGCGCCCATCCCACATAAACCTTTACATGGCGTTTGTTTGGATATAAAACGGGCACCCAGTATCTCCCATAATAATTTACATAGTGAATTGTTGTTCAAAGGTACTAACACCCGATGCAGATAATAAAATAAAACCACAATGAAACTTATTAACTTTCATTGTGGTTTTATTTTATTAATTTACATAGTGTTATAGGTCAGATGTGAAGGGGCGCCCATGTCCTATTGCCAGTTCTTGTATAAAGAGGGTTCCATTATTTACTCCCACTGTTAGCTCTGAAGTGAGTAGGGCACTCTCTTCATTCGTTAGAGGTGGCGCCAGCTTCGCCAAGCCATCAAAGTTTGATCTGGGACGACTGCAATTTTCGCTCTTCATAGGCAACATCGGAAGGTTGTCAGGATGATTCAAATTTTCAAGGAATGGTTGTAAATAAATCAACTACGAGGGGCGTTCAAAAAATTCGTAGAATTGCATACAAATATATATTTCATAAAAACAAAAGTATCACTACTTTTCAATATAGTCTCCCCTAACTTCAATGAACTTAGACCATCGGTGCTCAAGTGCCCCAATTCCAGCATGGAAGAAGTCTTGTGGCTTGAGGTTGAACCACTCATCCACGGCGGATTTCAGTTCCTCATCGTTCCTCAAGGCTCGAAACAGGTGAAAGTCGCTTGGGGCCAGATCGGGACTGTATACTGGGTGAGCCAACTGTTCGAAGCCCATTTGATTGATTGTGGCTTGTGCCACGCGGCTCTTGTGCACCGGCGCATTGTCATGGAGGAGGAGCACACCACGAGTCAGCAATCCTCGCCTCTTCTCCTTGATTGCTTGACGAAGCTTGACCATCAGATCCGAGTAGTACGCACCAGTGATGGTAGAACTTCTGGGTAAGTAATCGATAAGCAGAAGACCCTTCGAGTCCCAGAAGACTGATGCCATCAACTTGCCTGCGGAAGACTGAGTCTGAAACTTCCTTGGAGGTGGCGAGTCACTGTGCTTCCACTGCATTGAGGCGATCTTGCTGTCAGGGTCCCAGTGGTGCACCCAGGTTTCATCTCCAGTCACCAGTCGCAGGTGGAAGTCTTCTGGATCCCTCCTATAAAGCTCCAGAAGTTGTGAGCTGAGTTGCATCCGCTGCTGTCGATCTTGCACTTGAAGATTTCGAGGCACCCATCTGGCAGACACCTTGGAGAGATGAAGATGATCGTGAAGAATCGTAAAAACGCTCCCTTCTGAAATGCCAACTTCTACTGCAACTTCTTTGACTTTCAAACGACGATCAGTCATCACAAGGTGCTCCACACGGCGGATGACTCGACTTTGGATCGTCTTCCAAGGATTGACGGCCTCGCTTGAACTCCGCGGCCCACTCGGCGACCGTGGAATATTTGGGAGCATCTTGCTGGTACACCTTAGCTATCCGTTCCGTGATTTCTTTGGCCGAAGAACCTTCTTTGACAAGGAATTTGATGACGGCTCTGTGTTCAATCAGTGACGATTCCATTTTCTACATTGATTCAATGAGTTTGCAGTCTTCTTATAGCTGAACGGACAAAGCAAAGTGAACAGTGTTATGACTGTGAACATAATTAGCATAGATCAACTAACACACGAAATTAGAACTTAATTCATCATCTCTAAGCATTTCATTCTACGAACTTATTGCACGTCCCTCGTAGATAGCACCTTCATTCTTAACGTGAATGAATACTTTTGAATGGGTGAGGGGGTGCCCCTGCCACATGTCATCGGTTCCTAAGCCTATATTCTACACGTCCACCGCTCCCCCTTGAAAATCCTGCCTACGTCTCTGTGCGCAATGATTACATCCCAACATTCAGTGTGCGACATAGAAGTAGATAGCATTGGACTTTCTATGACATGGTTCCTGCGGTGATTCAAATTCTAATCCAGCTGATATGTGTTGTTATATATATATATATATAATGAAATAAGTGAGATTATTAAGTAAGTTTATTAAGTTGTTAGTGAAGTAAGTTTATTAAGTTGGTTCCTCCCTCTTTGAATTCGCAATGAGTTAGCTATGCTCTGCTTTTCTGATGCTTTTCTCATGCAATTTTTTTCTTAGTATCTATGTATCAAAATAATTTCATGTTAAAGATATCTTAGTATAAATGATTTTGTATAGTATTATTTGTATGAACATTCATTTAGTAGCCTTTAAAAAAACCCGGGTCATCCGGTGAAAACGTAAAAATTCTAATTTGAGATTCTCTTCTGGTTCTCACTTATTTCATTATATATATATAAAATAAATAATAGATGTAATTGAAAATGGATAAAACTTCCTACCAAAATAAACGCTGGAAACCTGGATAAATTTTTGGATCAGAAGCTGCTACATAGGAAAATTTCTTATTATCAAGCATATCGACACAACAATATTGCTGATATTTATGAATGTGAAATGAATAAGGAAGATCCCAAAATACCAAGAAAGTTTTGGAGGAAACCTTTGCAGAATATCTCAACAGATGAACAAGATTTGCGAAAATCACTATCTATTGCGGAATGCAGTCATGAAATAAACCGATTACGCACAATTGCTAAAATAAAAACTGACTTTTTTAACAAGATTGATAATGAAGTGGAACAGTGCTTAATTAGTTTCTTCGACCACGAAACAGCAATGCTAAAATTTCAATCTTGGCAAAGTAATGTGGAAAGAGAGGAACAGATGAGCCACACAATTTGGGAGGAAAAAGGAAAATTCTTTTCATCCAACAGGCATTTGATACCAATCAACTCCAAGTTTCAATATGATAGACAAATGGGTGAGATTCAAAATGATAACGTACCGAATAAATCAAGGACAAACTATAGATTTAGCAGAAAACAAAATAATCAGTACTCCGACAGATTTAATTACTACCAGAGACCTCAGTATACAGGTAGATGGAATAACAACTTTAGAAACAACCAATATAATTTGCGACCACAATTTAATGGTCGGCCGAACTACAATTCTAGAACAACATATTTAACTGGAGAAGTAATATTGGCAATCAACGACCTAATTTTAGCAGTCGATATGCAAAGCCGAATAATAATCGAAGATTCCAACAGTATAGAAATACTAATTACTAATATATAATATAAAAAAATATAGTAATATGATATACTAAAACCAACATACGAGTAATTTAACGAATCATATACCAAATGACAATGAGAATTCTTTTTTAGATTAAATGACATAAAAATCATAAATTTCTCGAAAACAAATATAACTGATGCTGCCAAACAATTATTAATGAAAGGATCAAAGTTCACACCAATACCAAAGACTGATGTAAATGAAATACTCTATGACTCAAACAACTTCTGTAGAAAATTACGTTTGATTGACTACTTTCACGATGAAAAATTGAATGAAAACACAAATGAATTGACCAATTCAATAGCACGCAATGCATCACAGTTTCAGCCACCAAAAGGACTGAATACCTTTTTAGATGAAAGCATTGAACTGATTACAAATAAGGTTGCTGAATTCTCAAACCAAACAGACAAAATAAAGAAAAGGAATAACATTACTAAAGAAGAAAAAGCGGAACTAGAAAACTTGCGGAAAGCAGACAACTTACTAATAACCAGTGCAGATAAAGGTGGTGCCTTTGTCATACTGGAATATTCTGATTATCTACTTTTAATGAATGAAGAGCATTTATCGGACACGAGAACCTACTCAAAAGTTGAAAAATATGAACCTCAAAGCACACTTAATTTGATAAGAACATTTTGTAACCGATTTAGAAGCATATTAACGAAAGATGAATATGAGTACTTGTGGAAATTCCATGCAAAATTACCCTATTTATATGGTTTACCGAAAGTGCATAAAGTATCGAGTAATTTTATTGCCAAAACTATCGACAAATTTGGATTTCTGGAAAGCAGATGTACCTGAAAATCTGAAATCCCGGCCTATAATATCGAGTGTTAATGCACCAACAAGTCATTTAAACTATTTTTTAGATGAAATCCTGAAACCCATAACTCGCAAACTGCAAAGTTACTGCAGGGATTCGTCGGATTTTATTTCGAAATTACCGTCTCATATGTCTGATGCTAAATTTGTCTCATTTGACATTATTTCACTTTACACGAATATTGATCACAATTTAGGAAATGAGGCAATTGCATATTGGATAACTAAATATCGGCAACTGATAAGCGATAGATTTTCTAATGATTTTGTATTGGAAGGTATGAGCATTGTTTTATAGAATAACTTCTTCGACTTTGATAATAAAATTTATTTACAAATATCTGGCACAGCAATAGGTACGAAGGTAGCCCCAACCTACGCGACACTGACAGTTGGATTTTTGGAGGAGAGAATGTTTACTTTGATGAAAAATATTTCACCTAGTAACGATTATGAAATATTTCACAACAGTTGGTTGCGTTATTTAGACGACTGTTTTTTAATCTGGAAAAATTCGTTTCGGGATGTTGACAATTTTCTTTCCATTTTGAATGAATTGGATAATAACTTGCGATTTACTATGGAAGAAGGCAATGAGAAAATTAGTTTTTTAGACTTCTTGATATACAAGAAAGGTGACAAAATAGAAAGGGATATTTTCTGCAAAAATACAGACAGTCATAATCATGTTCCTTTCCATTCAGGGCACCCAAAGCATTTGATCAGAAATATTCCTTATGTACTTGCCAGGCGCATTAATACCATTGTCTCAAAAAATGATATGAAAGAAATTCGTTTTGCAGAGATGAAAAACAGATTGATAAAACTAGGTTACCCGGTTCATCTAATAGATGATTCAATCAGAAAATCAAAAACTGAACAAAACATTGGGAAACTAGCAAGTGACACTAACCAACCAATCTCATATGTTCAGACATATAACCCAAACAATCCAAACGTTTTTCAACAAATCGTAACCCCAGTATTTGCAACACTACAATTAACGGAGAAATTTAGGAATTCGAAATTAAGAGCCTAGTAGCAAGTAAAACTCCACTTCTGGATAGCGCAAGATGGCCGCCAAGATTGCTGTGACCTCCCCCCCTCGAAAACGACAGAGTGTGAGACTCGGTTGAGTTGGTCTCGGGTGGGTTGACGTGGGCGACCGTCTAGGTTGTTGGAATGGTGAAACGGACATTAGATTCGTGTTCAGCGTAAAATTCTGCATAGGTATGGTGAATTTGAAAGCAATCGGAGAGAAAAAATTTTCTTCAAAATTTTGTCAGAGTTAAAATTTTGGATGTTTTGGGCTGTAGCTTCAAAACGAAGCATCGGAGAGCAAAACTGGTTGTAGATTTGGAATCAGCGTAACATTCTGCATCTGTATGGTGAATTTGAAAGCAATCGGAGACAAAACATTTTTGACCCCCCCCCCTCGGGAGAGCTAGCTTCGATCTTGGCTTCCAGTGGACGGATGGAGACGTATGATAGCTCGTTTGAAAGCTGAGAGTATGACGAATTCAGTGTTGAAATTTCTTGTCAATCGGTGTAGTCGTTTAGAAGTTAGAGCAGAAACAAGATTTACCAGATTTCGTGAATTGTCGAAAAAACGACAGAGGTAAAATTTTGGACGTTTTGGGCTGTAGCGCCAAAACGAAGCATCGGATGGGAAAACGGATTTCAGATTTGGAATCAGCGTCAAATTCTCTATCAACATGGTGAATTTGAAAGCAATCGGAGAGAAAAAATTTTCTTCACGAATTTTTTTCGAAAAAACGACAAGTTAGAATTTTTGCGATGGCTGTGGGCTGTAGAGCCAAAACGAAGCACCGGATGGGAAAATGGAGGCCAGATTCGGATTCAGCGTCCAATTCTCAATCGGACCTCTACTATCGGCGATAGAAGCGTTTTAAGTTTTTGGATGATGGATATCACGTCATCAGCTGATCGCCACAAACTATATAAGCTGGGAACCGACAAAGACTTGTTATTAAGACGAGAGATTGTCAACGGCAAGTCGTCTCTCTGAGCTCCGATGATAGCTTCGGACATTCCAAATTCCGGGTTTCTGTAAGAAACCGACTTAGAAAATTTCATTGCTGAAGTCAGCTAAGGCGTCAGACTTAGAGGTTCGTCAGGAGATGGCCTTCGTCTCCAGGCCATAAAAGACTCCAAAACTTTAAAGGCTTGTAACTTTGCTTCTACAAGTCCGTTTGACTTGATTCAAAAAAGGTTCGGTCGCTATTGACCTGCCCTAAGTGATAGACTACTTATAAAATTTCATAAGTAGTGCTAAAAAGTTGAAAAATTTAAATTCACTAGTTTTGGAGGTTTTCTGGGGTTTTCGACCCTGCTGAATTCAACTAAGGCATTCATAATGTTGTACGAGGCGAGCTTCAGTTCGAGACTTGTTTCCTGATGTAAATAACTCCACCGATTTTCATGTCAAAATCGGGGTCCGGATACCAACACAGTGATATGACGCACGCTCTGTCCGTCGGCGGTTGGATTTGTGGGCCGAGGCCTTGGAGTTGGGATAAGATCCCCTCTGAGAGTAATGCCTGTAACGGATTCATCAGCTTAACTTGTCTTTCCTCAAGTAATGATAGCATTACAGTATGACTTTGAAAACATAATCTTCACATTTACTGACATTTTATTTCTATACGTTACGCTCTGCTCAGGTTTGATATCAAACTTTCTCATTTTTCTTTGCAGTGAAAAATGACCAAAGATGCGAATAAACGCCTGCAATTTTTCAAATGCAGTTGTGGGGATGTTTTTAGGGGTGAGAATTTTCACCTTCATCATAAAAAAATGGTGCGCATAGTGTTGCGGCTAAGGTGTGGTTTTGTGTGTGGTGCAATGTGAGATGTGATGAAAGGAATGATGCGTTCAGTGAGATGCACTCGAAGTGTGTGTTTACAAAAATTTCAAAAGTTTTGATGAAGAAGATGATGTGTGGTGAGGAGGGAATGCTGTATGAGGAGGGAATGTGTGCTCGTTTGCCACCAGTAGAGGTGGTAAATGTTGAAAAGCGTGTTGCGAGTGATTTAGATTTGGATGCGAGTGCCTCCAAAAAGAGTAGAGTGATGTTGGTGAGTTGGATTTCGTCGGATGATGAATGTATGAGTGTTGATTCAAGTGTTGCTGCTGCTGAGCGTCAGCTTGAGAAAGCTGTGAGGGCGATTGTGCCAGCACCCGAGGTGTTGGCACAATCGACACCTAGATCTTTGCCGAAGTGTGTTGAGAAAGTTGAGAGGTCGACTGTTCCGTGTGAAGTTGTGCTGTCGAGGGATGATGTGCGTGCTTATACGAATGTGAGGCATGAGTGTACAAAGTTAGAAGGAAAAGTGAGATCGCTGAAGAGTACGCTGAAGGAGGTGACTGCTGAGCGTGATTGTTTGAAGTTGAATGCTGAGAGTGTGACTGAAAAGTTAAGGGAGTGTGTGGCTGCAAAAGAGAGTATGGTGAAGGAGAGAAAGTTGAAGGAAGAGGCGGTGACGAAGTTTGAGAAGTGTGATCGAGAGCGAAGTGAGGAGCGCATGCTGAAGGAAGCGGCGCTTGAGGAAGTGAGTTTGTTGAAGAATGAGTTGGCGCGTTTGAAGGAGTGTGAGAAGGTGAAATCCCTCACAACTATGCACATCCCCATCCTGGGTGTCGTCCCTGACAAGCCAATTGTGTATCGAAATACAAGCAACGACGACACTCAGGAGTGCTACAGCTGTGCGGATGTCCGTTGCTACCATATAAATATTCACCACACCGACGACATCCGCATAGCTTGTTCAAAGCCATACAAGTATCGTGAGTATAATGACTGAGATATATCATCATGCCATCTTTCCAACTCTTACTTCTTTCATTTCAGGAGCCATAAAGAAGTAAAAGCTATTTCTCGTGAACGCACCAAACGGCCTTTTTAAAGGCCACTCTTAATGTGGCTAGATCGGTCCCAAGCCCGACAGCATCTTCGGATGTGAACACAGAGGGAGAGTCTACATTTAAAACTTAGTAAAATAGATGTGTGAGATGGATTCAACCCGAATCCTATAACACCTTTACATCTACTGACTATACATTTGTCCTGCTATCAGGTTGTTTTGACTTGCTATCTAGTTGAATAGTCTCTTGCTATCAAGAGATTCACTTCTGCTCATAAAGCACATCATCGCTGTAATACCTCCTTTGCTCGAGCGTTCCTTCGGGACGGCGGGTACTGCCGTAGAGGGATTGTGTTGCACGGATTGTTCGTCGTTTGTTAGACCGAAACCTCTGAGCCGTTGCTCATGTTGGGCGTTCGACTTCATACTCAACGTGACGCTTTCTCTCGCCAGGTCAGAGTACTTCAGCCATTCGACAAAGGTTAGTCTTTATGATATGGAGTAGAGTGAAATGTAATTCATTAGATGTCCCTTCAATGATTGCTCCCATGATAAACGTTGATGAGACAAATGAAATGATTCTCATCTTCCCTTTTCAGTGATTGAAATCTACTAACACACTACCGTATAATCGTCCACTATGGGGCAAGACATGATAGAGCCTCCACGCGATTTGCCCTGGGCAGTCTTTAGACTGATGACAGTCTTTAGACTGGCGAATACTATCACTAAGTTGAATCTGCTATCAGTCAACTTGAACGCTGCATTGTATTAGAGGGGTATATAAATCACTGCCTCTCATTTCATTTCATTTCAATCATGTAGACGCCGAACACTCAAGTCAGCTCTCCTGACAAGCCTCGGTTAAAGCCGAGAAATTTATTTCGCGAGTTTCAGCGGGCTGACGAGCGAAAAAAGCTGTATGAAAATCTGGCACGGATAGGTGCATCGCAGTTTAGCGATGATGATACGACTGAGTGGGACTACATACCACCCCCAACTACTCAGTCGGTATTAGTAGAGGTAGATGCTGCTGCCATGGAGAGAATCAAAGACTCTCTCAGCAGAATCGGCCTGAAGTAAGATGACGGCCACGAGAACGAACCACCGGCCCTAGTTAGGGCCACTATGGGGCAAGACATGATAGAACCTCCACGCGGTTTGCCCTGGGCAGTCTTTAGACTGGCGAATACTATCATTAGGTTGAATCTGCTATCAGTCAACTTGAACGTTGCAAATGAAGTTCGGTGTAATACTTCCTTTCGACGGGCGTTCCTGTAAAGGGCGGCGGTGAAACCCGTAGCTATGTATACCGCAAGGGACATTCGGCAATGGTCAATCTTGCTAAACCTCTCTGCGTCATGTTTGCAAGTGATTGCCTCTCTCAACGTAGTATGCATTCGCGCCAGGGCGACATTTAGCCAACTGTCGAAGGTTGCCTTGTAAACTTTCCATTGCATACGTTATGAGAACCATGAGTTCTACCTGTCTCTATCAATGAGACAAATTGATGAATGGAATGAAATGGGAGGACACTCATGCACCACACGCAACATAACACACTTCTCTCTTCCGTAGTCTAACAAGCTCTTTACACATGGATCGCAGTCGATTGCTATCCCAGAATCATGTAAGCTATCTTAATTTTATTCAACACTATTTCATCTACCATCATCACCCATATGAAGTGTTATAAGATTTACAAGTTAGACTAAGCGTTCTACTATTTGTAAATGAAAGATATAGTTTCAACAGTTCACAGATTAAAAATAAAGTTTCAATAGTGTATGTGTTAGAAATAAAGTTTAAGCTGTTTGTATGTTAAAAGAAAGTTTCATCAGTTAACAAGTTAAAAATAAAGTTTCACCAGTGTACAAGTTAGAAACAAAGTTTCAATAGTGTGTACGTTAGAAATAAAGCTTTATCTGTTTGTATGTTAGAAACAAAATAAAGTTTCAACAGTTTACAAGATAAAAAGTAAATTTTCACCAGTTTACAAGTTAAAAAATAAAGTTTCAATGGTTATACGTTAGAAATAAAGTTTTAGCTGTTTGTATATCAAAAACAAGGTTTCAAGAGTTTACAAGTTAGAAATAAAGTTTCAATAGTGTGTATGTTAAAAATAAAGTTTAAGCTGTTTTGTGTGTTAGAAATAGAATAAAGTTTTAACAGTTTGTAGATTAAAAATAAAGTTTTAACAGTGTTTACGTTAGAAATAAAGGTATAACTAATTGCAAAATGAGATTGTAGGATTTACTAGTTTGCAAGTTAGACTAAGTGTAAATTAAAATAAAATTATAACTGTTCACGAGTTTATCGTTGCGTTGATGCAACGATGAACAATTAATAAGCTGAAAAGTTTTAGATTCACTTTAACATTACCATATGTTTACAGATAGAAATGTATCACAGCAAAGCTACTTCATGAGTTAGTTTGCCAGGAGTGTATCATCTCAAACTTTTACTCCGTCGTTGAAATTTCATGACGACTTTTTTGCTAAACGAAAGTTAACACCAGAGGAGCGTAGGGGTGGATGGTATAAAATACGCCTACAGCACTGAGAGAGTTGGAGTGCATGAGCTATGTACATTCTTTTGACGACGAGAGGAGCGATTTAGCCGATGGCGCAGGTAGTTTCCCAGAGCATGGAGGACATTGTTTAGGTGACTCTAAGGACGTATGTCGAGCTGCCCTCAGTGATAGGCTTCCAACTCATGATGAATGATGATGTGCTTACGACCTACATTCAACCATTGGTGTATGGCCACACCCTTCCGCACAACGAGCTTGTCTGCTACATTGTATTCATGAGTGTGGCTCAAAGTAGGAAATTGATTGATGAGACTTTGCTGAAATATCCAAGGCGCGTATTCAAGCATGGTCGCCTACTGTTGGAGTATTATTATCAATGGCGCGACGACACACAACATTTGCCCACCCGTGTTTTACCACACCTATCAACGGAAGAATACAATAGAGCTTTAGTCGAGACGGTGAAAGGAGACGATGAGCGCTAGCGGGCGAATGAAGCATCGGTGAGAGTGGGAATCAACTTGATGCTATTCTCCAATGAGGATTGTTGTCTAATGAGAATCAAGCATTCCTTTATAAATAGAGAGCCTTCCACAGTGAGAATCATTCCATCGTTGAATCGTACAAGTGACGGACGCACATTCTCTCTCTCTCTACATCCCTGTTATATTATCCAACTAAAATGGTAAGTCGCTACTTTCCTCCCTCTCCTCCCTTGAACGTAAACTTGATAGAATCTTTTTTATTTTCAGGCATCTTCTACATCTACTACACTGACAGGACAAAATGGTGGCCAGACGTTACAAGGTTCGCTACAATCAGATCATCTACAGCTGAGACCAGTGGAAGAAACAACAAAGATACATAATCCTACACCGCTACAGCGTAAATTTAAACATGTCTTGCGTCATGAGGATCACAGCGTAGTACTGCAAACGGGAGTAATGGGCAAAAGACCGTTCCAGGACACCATAAAATTCAAAAAAATAGTATCTTTAAAAACGACATAAATTCATGAATTTAGACCCTTTTTCAGGTTTTTAAGACCTAAATACATGAATTTAGTCCATTCAAAAAGTACCATTTTTTCAAAAAATGGCATTTTTAAAAACGACATAAATTCATGAATTTGAACCCTTTTTCAGGTTATGAAGACCTAAATTCATAAATTTAGGCGTTTTTAAAAATACCATTTTTTCAAATTTTTCAAGATCTCAAAATTTGAGAATTACAATTTTACACCCGCCCTTAAAATCATGACCGTTCCAGGACACCGAAAACCATAAAAGTTAAGAATCTCAAATTCATGAGTTTAGACGTTTCCAGGTTTTTAAAATATATCATGTGTCTAAAAATATTTCTTTAAAAATGGAAGATGAAAAAACAAAAGAACCATCAGCCCCTTTATATCCGATATTGGAACAAATGGATAAAGCAAAACACAAATATAGAACGGCGTTCTCTTCTTTTCATTCTTCTTTACTTTCATAAATTACTCACATTCACTTTAAAAGTATAGACTGAAAATACACTTGCAAAGTGAGAACGTTGTTCTCAACTTTAAATTCTTCAGCAGAACAAGGTTGAAATAAATTACTTACATTCACTTTAAAAGTATAGTCTGAATATACACTTGCAAAGTGAGAACGTTGTTCTCAACTTTAAATTCTTCAGCAGAACAAGGTTGAAATAAATTACTCACATTCACTTTAAAAGTATGGACTGAAAATACACTTGCAAAGTGAGAACGTTGTTCACAACTTTAAATTCTTCAGCAGAACAAGGTTGAAATAAATTACTTACATTCACTTTAAAAGTATAGTCTGAAAATACACTAACGACGTTCTCTGAAGTCTGAAAATACAGTTACAAAACTTCATAAATTTAACTCGTCTATTTCTTGAGTTACACCAGTTCTTTTTCCCCAAATTTCATCAGAAGATTCCAACAGTCTTTTTTCTTTTTCATTTGTGAGAAAGTCCTCAATTTGTTTCAAGTGCTTTTTAACAAAATGAATACTCAATGTTGAAGTATTGAGTTTCGGGAATTCGAGAGATAGTCTATACAACTTGATTAAGAAACTAACATACGTTCTAGAAAAATAGATTTGGTGTTCATCATTCAAACATTTAATGAACTTTACAAATGAACACTTGATTAATGTTTTCAACTTACACAATACCTTACCTTGATTAATATATGAAATTAACAATCTTTGGTTACCTCTCTTTTCTGTCAAAATTAGTTTTTTCAACGAATCTATACAGGTAGGAATAGAAAAATAGTCCACTTTCTCCGGATAAAATTCCTCCAACTCTGTATCCACAAATGAATTTGAAATAAGGTCTTTCACTTCCTCTTCTTTGTTTTTGTCAACAGTTGCTTTCTTCTTTTTCAAATTTTCTTCAATGAAGTTTACAGCCAAATCTTTAAACAGTGCTTGCTGGTCAGGAACTATTAGAGGGAAAATTGAATCGCAGAAGATTGCAAATGCTCGTTCTAGAGGTGTTGATGACATATTCCAGGATGAAGACATGAAGTGATTGCAGACAAAGTCAGTCTCGTAGAACGCTCACAGAATGAATGCACGCAGTAAGAATGAAATTGTAATACGTGGAATAATGGCAGCAGCTGTTTCTGAGAGAGAGAGAATCTTTATGACCTTTGCCCCCAGCGAAGCGTCTGAAGTATACCCCTATTTATGGCGCTATTGTCTGCCACAAGCCGCAGCTGCTATCACTTCAATGTTCAACGTCAAAAGCAAGTCAAGCGAAACAAACTAAGATTAGCGACTTCTTCTGCAAAAACTAATTAAAATGTGCATTAAGATGCATGTCTTCCCAAAAAAGGATATTTTTCGTGGAATGAAGAGTAGTTTTTTATCCTCATAACATGTACGATTGCATCGGTATTGGGCAGTAGAGGTATACTGGAGTATACAAAAAATTCAATTGCTTATCTACGATTCATACTGGCAAACAATTCCTTTGTTCTCTCTCCCTCTTCGTCTCATCCTCTCCCAGAGCTTTTGGTCTGACTGAGTTCTTAGAAATATACGGCAAACAAACAACTGCGTATTTCTATTTAAATCGAAATTCAGAAGATTGTATTCAAAATATTTATTCAAAATATTTCTTTAAAAATGGAAGAAACCGCAAGAATATATCCTTCGTTATCATATGAGCGTAGTTCTACTTTAATGGACATTGAAAAAATGAATAAAGAAAAACACAAAGATAGAGTTAGGTATATGAAAGATAAGGAATCTCAATTATTATTAAGATTAGAGCATTATAAAAAATTAAGAAAGAGATGGACTAATGTTAAGAATGTAACACAAGGAATTGGCATATTCTTAACAATAAGTTTAGGCGCTCTCACTATTGTTATATCTTCTAGTGTTTTAGTAATTCCAGTAGTTGCTACAGCTTTAACAGGTACCGGTGTTTTTGCAACTTCACTTGTTACAATGTTAGATAAATCTTTAATAACTAAGAAACGAAAATCATTAAAAACTAAGCATTTACATATTAAAGAAGTCTATGATAAACTACATTACTACTTTCAAAGAGTATGTGATGATAATGTTATTACGTTAGATGAGATTGAAAAATTTGATCAAATAGCTAATAAAGCTAATAAAACGCCATTTCATTTAAAGTCCGAAAAATTTGATGATAACAATAAACAGGATGGCAAAATTTCTAGTGATGGTAAAACTTTTACCGATGGTAAAATTTCTAATGAAGAAAATGACAAAATTTTTTTAGAAGAGCTAAAAACTTTAAGCGAAAATTTAAGCAAAACTTTATTAAACAAAACTTTATTAGACAAAACTTAAAACGAGAAAACTTTAAACGAAAAGATGTCAGACAACAAAGCAATAAAAAAATAATTTGTTCAGTAAAATGTTTTTGCTGTATTCCAATGTTACCACAAAATTCAAATATTATATTTTAAAAATGGATAAAATTAGAGCTGATAATTTTAAAAGAATAAAACAATTAGAAGAGTTAATAAAACAAAGAAATATTATGAAAGAAAATCATCTTCAACATAGAATGATAAAAGCTGGTATTCAATCTGATATGTTTGAAAAAATGCAGCAAACCGAGCAAGTAAAAACTGATTTTGAAAAAACTATGAAACCATTTAAAACTCTTGAAAAAGAACTTACAAATAATGATAAACAAATTGATAACAGATCCAGAGCACAAAACTATATTAGATGACTATGGATTACTAGAATCAAACATTAATAAGAAATTACCAAAATCTATGCAATTTGAACATTCTATTTCATTTATAGATGGAAAAACAATACCTCGATTTTATCTCGGACAAAAAGAAATATTTCCACGACCTTTTCGAGGATTAATTTTTTCACCAGATAAATCTCCTTTTAATTTAGATAGAAATTTTGTTGATCTTTTAAGAGGAGCAGATTTAAATAATTATGCTGTAGAAGATCTCATAAAATATAAAGCTATGTTAGATAGAGTTGGTGCAGTAAAATCTCTTAGACGTTATAAACAATTAGAAAATTTATTATTAACGGGAGTTAAAGTAGGAAAAGGTTTATCTGAAAAACAGAAAACAGAAACAACTTTATTCTTACCAGATGATCCACAAGAATTACTAAATAGATTAAATATTTTAATATCTGCAATAAAAGAAGGACATAATTCTAGTTTCAATGAAATTCATGCTATATTGAAAAGACTGTTAGAAAAGAAGATTCTAAATGAAGAGGATTATAAAAATGTAGCTGAAATATGTTGTTTCTAATTTTTATCTATGATTTTTATCTATGATTTTTATCTACGATTTTTATCTATGATTTTTATCTACGATTTTTATCTATAATATTTATTTAATTTTTTTAGTTTAAAAATGTGTTCAGCAGATTTAGACAAAATTAATAATCATTTAGAAAATTTGACAGAGATTTTGGGTTCATCAAAATTTAGTACGACGTTAAAAATTATAACAACTACTTCATCACACACTTGTAATTTAGAACCCATTCTACATTTGGAACAAAATAAAAATTATCAAATTGCATTGACTAGTTTCTCTACATTTAACACTATTCAAAACGTTATCAAAGATGTGAATGATCAATTTAGATATTCTACTGATAAAGGCAAAACATGGAAAATACTAACTTTTCTTCCTGGTTCTTACGAAGTTGAATCAATATCAAATGAAATTAAGAGAAATTTAGGTATACCATTTAAAGATAAGAAACAATTACATTTTGCAGTTGAACCGGCAGTTAATAAATTTTCTCTTACTTTAGACGAAAATCATCAAGTTGATTTTAATCATGATAGATCATTGTCAAAGCTATTAGGATTTAATAAACAAACCTATAGTCAAGGTTATCATTTAGGTGAGAAGATTCCAAAAATAACTGAAATAAATTCAATTGTTGTACATTGCGACATTATTGAAGGAGGATATATAAATGGTAAATTGTCAAATTTAATATTCAGTTTTCCAGCTTTTACTGTACCCATTGGTTATAGATTAAATGTAATTCCACAAACATTAATATATTTCCCTATTACAAGAAAAACTATTAACAACATTAACATTAGAATCACTGATGAGAAAGGACAAGAAATAAATTTTGGAAGTGAAGAGATTATGATAGATCTTTTGGTTCGGGAGGTATAAACTCCCACGCGAAGCTAGAGAAGTTTAATTTTCTTCTTCTTCTTTAAAAATAAAAATAAATTTTTTTATTAAAAAATGAGTGAAGTGCCCCCATTAAATAAAAAAAAACTTGAATTTAATCATCATCCAAATTTATCTAATAAAGTTTTGTCAGTTATTTGTGGAAGATCAGGATGTGGAAAAACATATCTATTATTTAAAATTTTAACGACTCCAAATTTTTTGGATTATAACAATCTTATAATTTATACAACAACGGCAGCACAACCCGTCTATCAATTTTTAAAATATGGATTTGAAAATAATCTTAAAAAAACAGCAATTGCTTCATTATTCAAAGAATATGAAAAATCTGAAGATGAAGAAGAAATAAGTTCGTGGTGTGAAGAAGCAGCAAAAAATAATCAGTTAGTAGAATCTAATAAAAATAAGCATATAAAAATACAATTAATAGATGATAGTGGTAATATGCAAGATCCTAGTAAACTAGATAAAACAATGAAACATTGTGTAATTTTTGATGATTGTGTTAATGATAGAAATCAGTCAGTTCAGAGAAATTATTTCACAAGAGGTAGACATAATAACTGTAGTGTTTTTTATTTAACACAAAGTATGTATGCATTAGACGGAAGTGTTATTAGAAAGAATGCAAATATATTTATACTATTTGAAATAAATGCAAGAAACTTAAGTGATTTGTTAAGAGACTTATGTGTAAGAAATAAAGATGAATTTAAACAATCGTGTAACAATGCTTGGTCAAAAGATTATGGCTTCATTACTATTAATATTGATAAAAAATTCATGATAGAGTTATCGAACAATTGTTCTCTGACTAGGCTTCGCCTCGAGGGGCTTCGCCCCGACTGAAAGTCGATAGAACATTTGTTTACCGAGTGATAAAAATATACAAATATAGTGTTATAATATTCTTTTTTATTTTATGTATATATCAAATTTGTCTATCTTAGAAATTAGAAAATTAAAAAGGTGAAGTAGTTATTCCATCAGGTAAAATTTTTCTTTTATCATCAAATGGATCTAATGCTAATTTATGTTCTTCTTTTAAATACATTTTATGTTTCTTTGAATTAAGTCTATAATTACATGCTGTTTTTATTTCATTATTAAATAATGCATTTTTATAATCTTGAAATGTTATTTGATTAGCCACTGATGCCTTTGAAATTCCTTTTAATGTTTTATGTGTTTTAATATTATTAGTTGTATTATAACAGTAACATTTAGATTTTAAAAATATGGCTTCTGTTATGAAATCTTCATTTCCTTCTAATTCATCTTTTACTTTACATAAATCAGAAGGATGAATGATATCTTTTATTTTATTAATTTCTTCATCAAGTGTAGAATTATACGGTATTGTTAATTCTAAGAAAACAGAATCGGTATCTGTAAAGTGTAATTTATAGTTTTTGCCATAAGCAGGTGCTAAATAATCATATATAAATCTATACATAAATAGTTTAGCTAATTCTAATATAGTGAATCCAATAAAATTAAACTTATCATGTTTTACGCTGATTCGACGTAAATGTACAGCACATAGTTCATCACTAAATCTAGTAGTTCTTTTATATGTAGGTTTCCTTGTTAAATTTTGAAACCTATCTTTATCATAAACTATTTCAATATTTTGTCTATTACGCACATTTTCTAAAGTCTTACCATAAAATGCATTATTCATTAATTTGAAGAACACGTTTCCAAAATCATCTTTATTTCTTTTAGCTATTTTACGTTTCTCAATATTGAACTCTATATAATCTTTTAACCACCTAGATTTTTGATAAAATAGTTTTCGATGTATTTTGGTGAGAATCATTCCATGATCTAAATACCAATCTAGCATTCTTCCTTCAACAACATACTTTCCTTTATTGCTTTGTGTTAACATAAGTTTTTTTGTTGGTCTGTATTTCTTAGGAATTAAAGATTTTTGATAATCTGAAAAATCTTCTATATTGGGAATTTTGTTTTCGGGACAGAAAGGAAAATATTTTGTTTTATCTTTTATTTCATCAGGGTATACTAAATCCACTTCATATATATAACCATGATTATAATTTCCATCATATGTTTTTTGATAATCTAGAACGGGCGAAGCCCTAGTAGACATCTCTGATGTCGTACGAATATTACACCATTCCATCTCACCTGTTGGCAATTCTTGTATCATGCAAGACGAATATAAGCTATTAAAATCATAATATAACAAATAGTTTTCTCTCATGATTTCATCAACTGCTGCTTGACTTCATTTGATATAAGTCCTTCTATATTTTGATTAAACAATTTTATAAACTGATCACTTTCTTCTGGAGATAAAGGTTTCATTATTCCATAATCATCAGGATTTACTTTTTTATTGTAACACTGTACATAACGATTACCTAAAACTGATGAAACTCCACCTCTAATTCCAGATTCAAAAAATAATTATTTATCATATGTATTTTCTTTATAATGTTTAAGTTTAACGGACTTTGTCCTAGAGCCATCGGCTTGAACATTTGTATGTTTTAATCCTGCTAACCATGTTAAACCTGGTGTAGAATAACAATAACATGGATCTATTCCGTAATATTCTAAACACATATCACGAAAGTTTTCAAAAAGATCAGCTAGCATTAATACATCTATCTGAAGATATTTCATTGTATAATCATACATTGTTTTACAATTTAACTCTCTCCAATTCTTTTCAGCTTCTGCATAGTCTTCTTCAGATAATTGTGATTGTTTTAATGTTGTTTAAATTTATTTATCGGAGGAAGTTGTTTTTCTTCCATAATTTTATTCACAGAATTAAAATCAGTCTTCGACTGTGAACCACAGGTTTTATCTCCAGTTATATCAGTCTTCGACTGTGAGTCGCAGCCTATATGCTCATACGGAAATATGCCTTTCAAAGGTTTTAAATTATATTTATTTAATATTTTACATTGTTCAGGTTTCAAAGTTTTTCCCATTACATCTAATGAATAAGGAGTAAAAAATCTAAATGCATCTAAAATTCTAATACAACCTAATTGCATTGAAAAATATTCTTCTTCTGTTTTACATAGTACATTTATTTGTTGTAGTTGTAATTTTTCAGATGAAAATAAATCTTTCATTACTAGATGGAAATCATATTTAGAACCATTGTAGAAATATAGAGGAACAAAGTTATATTTAAATTTATTAGCATTAAGATTACAAGAATTATGTGCTGCACCTCTATATAATCCATTTAGATGATCATGATCTTTTACCTTATCAATATATCTACCTCTGCCATTTTTATAATTTTTTGTAAATTCTTTTCCACAGTAATAACAATTTGTTTCATTAACAAAATTTAATTTTTCTTTTTCTGTTAATGGCATCATTGGTATATTTGTTTCAAGCAATTGTGAAAAATAATTTTGTAATTCTTCTACTTTCTCTGTAAACATTTCTGAACTATCTTCACCATAGTATTGAAAATATTCTGATTTAAATAATTCAGGATAATTTGAATGAATGTACATTCCCCAACATAATGGTTTTTGTTCAAATAAATATTTTTCTTTACTTTGTTCAGCTGCACGTTTTTCATATTTATAATTATCAGAATTATCATTTTCAGAATCGGGTGAAGCCCTGGAAGACATCTCCGATGCCCCGTGATTTTGTGTCATATTAACATTATATGCTTCAAAATCACAATAAATAGTAAAGGGTACTTTATTTTTAAAATACCATTTATTATATTCTAAATAATCATCTTTTGGAAATGTGTTTCTGACTGCTTCATTTTGTTGGCAATTCTCCAAATGTCTATTCATTTCTTCTTTAGTTCTAATACATACATACATACATTGGAGACAAGGAAAATTAGCATTATCTGAAGTTTTCGTAAATATAGAAACATCTTTACACAATATAAAATGACCCTGATAATATAAAATATTCGCTTGTGCTGGTTGTTTTGTCTGTTCTAATTTTTCAAATTTATCTTTATATATTTCATGTGTTGAATCAATTTGTCTTTGTAAATCTTTTTCAGTCTGTTGATAATTTTGATTTAATATTTGTAACTAATAACTATATTCTTTATCATATTGTTCTTTATATTGTTGTAGACATCTTTTAAAAGATTCATTTATTTTTTGATTGGTTTTATTTTCTTCATTATTTAATTCTTTATTGTCTTCATTTAATTTTTGAATCGTTTCTATCTTATTTTGATATTTATGGCCATATTCTTGTACTAATATTTTTGTTTGTTGTTGATAATCTGTTTTACATTTTTGTAAAATTTCATTTAAAGTTTGTAATTTTTGTTGATATTCTAAAGATAAAGATGAATATTTGTAATTATAATCATCATTACGTCCTTTATAATTATTATGATTAATCATTATTGGTGATAATGTTTTAACAATTTGAAATTTTTCAGTACATATTATATTTCCTTGGTAAAAAATATTATGATGCATGTAATTTCCTCTATCATTATATACTATTTCTGATTGACATAAATTTTTATTATTCAAATAAAATTTTTTTGAATCTGAGTAAAGTGGAGTAATTTTACCAATAGAAACATAATTCACATTTAATTCAAAAACATTTACTTCTATTAAATTTTTATTCTTTTTATGAAACTTTTTTAACCTATTATAATCATATGGAAATTCATGTAAGCCATCAGAGAGATCAAATTCATTTATGTATTCTTCTTTATTGTAATGACTTAGTCTTTCTTTATGATATTCTGCAGGATGTAAATGTGCTATAATACTCCACAGAAAACAATAATCATCTTCATTTTTTATGTTGATTATTTGTGGTGAACTGAAAGGTAAAGGAACATAACTACCACCAGTATTATTTTTATATTTATCAATTACTATTTTCTTAGATAGTATTTTAACAAATCTCCAACCAGATTCACGTAACTGGGCTTCAATTATACAATTTTCTAATTTAAGTATCATTTGTTCAAATATGGGTTGTATATCATTTACATTATGAATTTCTTGTGAATTTGTAAAATGTCCTTGTATTATTTCTTCAGGAATTCCATCAGGTCCATTTTTTGTATAAAGTACTTCTACATTCATATAACATTTGAAAGATTTCTTAAATATATTATAAAAGTTGGTTAGAATATCAGAAAAAGTTTCATCGGTTTCATTATGTTCAACGGACTGATTAAATAAATATTTTATATCTGTTACGGCTTCATCAAATTCATCTATTTCGTTAAATTCATCAGTATCGCTAAATAAATATCTTCCATCTGGTGCGGGCGAAGCCCTGGAAGACATCTCCGATGTCCCATGTACATGTTCATCTTCACTATTAAAAACTTTTTTATATTCTGAATGTGAATAATCATCAAACATTTTTTTAACTTTTATATCAGTAGGCAATGTTTCTAGATAGTTTATATAATTATTTAATTTTAATATATTTCCTTCATCAACTCGATCTACATTTTGTAAATGCAATTTACTATTTAAATGAGATTGATAACTTCTTTTTGTTTGCAACTTTTTTTTACATAAGTTACAATAAAACTTGGTATTTTCCATTTTTTTTATTTTTTAAAGAAAAAATTGTGTTTTAATTTTAAATATAAACATTCTAATATCAAGGTCTTGAGTGTTATTTTATATTATTATATATTTCACGTTCTTAAGTTATTTTATTTTCTTTATCATATTGAGTTTTATCATATTAAGTTTTATCATATAAAGTTTTATCAAAAGATAATTTAAATTTTTTTTCACTAACTATTGTTTCTTCATCATCATCATCAATTGATTCTTCATCATCATCATAAATTGATTCTTCAACATCATAAATTACACTTTTTGGTAAAGGATGCCATTCCCTGATAGGATACCATTCTCTTATTGGAATATCTAACTCTAAATTACATTTTTTATCTGATAATAATATAATAGAGAAAAATATTGGTCTTTGATCTCTTTTGGAAAATTTAATAACACCACCATAATCTGAATCACTTTTAGTTTTTATTAAAGATGATAAAATTTTAAATTGATTAGATGTAAATCCTAATTTAAATTTTGTAGACCCGACACATAGTTGTCTAACAGTATCTTCAACTATTCCATCATTATTATTTTCAATTGTAAGAAAATGAAATTTAGATAAATTTTGATTATATGTAGTATTAATATCATGTACATCAGTATGAGATATAAATTTTTCTTCACTTAAATTATTATAATTACTAATATTATTATAATCTTTTTTACCATTTACACCATTTTCAGATGTTTCAGAATCATCATCTATATTATTATCATTATTATTAGTTTCTTTAAGATCGGGCAAAGCCCTAGAACCTTCGGTTCGTTTATTATGATTATGATTATGGTCATTGTTAATAGTATAAGGTGTGGTCCACATATAAATTTTCTCTTGTTGAGCTAAACCATTTATATACGTGTAAGATTTTAACAAATTAATATTTAAGTTTGAATATAATCCTATATAAGTATCATCATCATATCTTTGCGGCATTTCTAATGTTTCTTGTTTATAAATTGTGTCTCTATAATAAACTTGACATAATAATTCTTCATTATGTTTTTTACTCTCTATGTGAATGTTATATTGATTTTGATCGTCAACAAATAATCTAATTTTTTCTTTCGAAAAAGATTTTAATTTTTTAACTAATTCTCTAATATTGATATAATTAATAATTTTATTTTCCATCCAATCAGTATTACTAATTGGTAATACTGCTCTAATAAAACCATAAACATTATTATGACCTATTATAACCATATTTTCTTTATTTAATTCCACATAAGCTACATCATTATATTTACTAACAATATCCATAAATTTAATAAATGGATCCCCCGGAAATAAACAATAGTTAGTTTCTATAGAAGGTAAACCTTTAGTCTGTTCTCTAAATATTTCGGCTTGTAATTCAAACAAAAGATTTGCATTTATACATGGATTATTATTATTATTATCAAAACATTTATTTTCAAATCCCGTTGATCTCGTCGAATAAGAAGAACAGGATGATGCGGGCGAATATACTTTTTTTAAATTTGGTTTTTCCATTTTTTTATTTTTATTAGAAAAAATTTTATTTTTTTTCTCATTATATAAAAAAATTACTTTTTTATTGTTTTAAAAATGATGATACCAAATGTTGGTGGAGGTGCATATATCCCGAATAATCGTGAATTAGAAATAGAGATAGAAAATTATATCATGAAAACTGCAGACGTTTTATCTGGTCCATTGCATCTTTCTATTCTTCCGCAACAAAATACAGAGTTAACAAATAAACAATATGTTGATACACAAATCAATGACTTAAAAGAAAAATATATAAACGATGTTTTGGTTCCACTGATGAATGAATTAAAGTTGCTAAAACTTAATGACAAATCATTAAACGAAAAATTATTAAAACTTGATAAAAAGGATAGAGAGCTAGAAGCAGATATAGCAAAACTTTTTAAAAAGATTTCTGAACAATCAAAAATTTTAATATTACTTTCTATAAAGTTAAAATCTGCAGTCATTAAAAATAAACATCAGATACAACTATTGAAAGAACAATTAGAAGATGAAATAGAAAAACTACCTGAAAGAATTAAAAAAAATTTAAGGCAGTTACAAACTACATTCCAAAAAAGTGTTGATGAATTAAGTTCTAAAATTACTCAACAAATGAAAAAGATGAATAGAATAATAAATGAAGTAAACTCGCTTAATCAAAAAGTTGATAAAATGAAACCCTTAAAATCAATTTAGAAAATGAATTAAAGAAAAATTTACAAGAAAACTCTAAAGAAAATAAAGAACAGTTAGATTCTGTTAAAAGACAACTAGATGTTCTTAAAATTAAGTTAAATGCTCTTAAAACGCCATTGAAGATTAATCAGCAGAAAATGCAAGTTAATAGAAAAGAAATTAAAGTACATCACACGCTGCTTGACGCAATAGATAAAGTGCAACAGTCAATTAATAAAGTTATCTCGAAGTTGTTGTCCATTCACAAACGTAAATCTTAAACGGACCAAAGCTCCTCGAGGCTTTAGCCGATCGGACCAAAGGTCCTCAGGTTACTAACCAATCGTAAATATTTTTTCCCAAAAGTCAAATTTAATCCTAAAAAATGCCTATAATTTATAAACACAATCTTAAACATTTTGCTTCAAATCAAAAAATTGCTCATGAACCATCTATGAAATCTGTTTACCATTATGACAGTGTAGAAACAGTCGGAACACAAAAGTTCCTAGGCACCGCAGGTGCCGTTCAAAAAGAAGGGGCTGGCATCTTTTCTGGTATTGGAAGTATCGTTAACTTAATTAAAAATAATAAAGATTTGATTACATCTGCTGCAAAAGGAGCAGCTGCTATAGGTAGTACAGCTAGTGCAATATCAAATGCTGTTAAGTCTCAAAACGAATTAAAACAACTAGAAGCTATTCGTAAACTTAGGAATGATTCTGAAGAACTAAAAAATTTAAAAAAACTTTCAGAGGAAACAAAAAACAAAATTGCTAACATAGCTGTGGGGGAAACCTTGAGGAGCGGAGCTCCGTCTGATAGTAAACATAAGAAGAAATCAGGCGTAGCCATAAAACGTTCAATTGAAGAAATAAGAGGTAATGGTGTTAACAGCAACCTTCGGTCTAACCAGCAAAGATGTAGCGGAGCTGGTCTAGCAAAATTCTAAAATTATGTTTTAGTAAAATTTTTTAGTAAAATTTTTTTGGTAAAATTCTAAAATTATATTTTAGAAAAAATTTTTTCTGTGTGTGAGAAAAAACAAAAAGTCAAATTATTTTTCATAAAAATGTCTTCGCTTATCGAAAATAAATTTAGATTAGACGATCCTCCGTTCGTCAGTTACAATCAAAAAAAGAATGACTATATAAGAATTGCTATGAATCCCGGTTCTTCCAGTAGAGTAAATACTGGACGTGATTTAATTTTTGAAGTTGATAATCAGCAGAGTTATTTATATTTACCTGATTCATTTTTACACTGTGAATATTCTTTATATAGTGATGCCAATTTTACAACACCATTACCAGATACCGATAATATTGCACTAGAGAATAATTTCTTTCCAAAATTATTTACACAAATGCGTTTAGATGTTGCAACTCAAAATATAGAAACAATAAGTGATTCTCCAGGTGTAATTGATACAATGCTTAGATTTGTAACAATTGGTGAAAATAATAAAAAGTATGAAATCGAAGGTTGGTTTCCTGATACTAATGATGGTATAATTGTTGATGATTTAACTCACGCTGGAACAGATGCAGCAGGAATTGCGAAAGATGTAGAAAATATTGCAAAATACTTAAATAAAACAAATAATGATGCATATAAAGAAAGACGTGAGTTTAACCAGGAAAGTAAACAGACAGTTAATTGGTCATTGTCTCCATTATTCGGATATTTAGATTATGATAAAATATCATATCAATTAAAATTTAAATTAATAATTCATCGTACAGCAAATAATGAATTAATCTTTTTTGGTAAGACTGGAAAAAAAGCATATTTAAAAATTGACAGACTTGAATGGTGGATTAAGCATATTACTCCTAGTTTAGAGATTGAAACAGCTATTGCAAAAAGATTAAATACTAACAAACCAATTCCAGTAAATTTTCTAAAGAGAACTGCTAGTTCAGTAACTTTTTCCGAACAAAGATTTAACTGGCATTTTACTAGAACTGCGAATACTCCAAGATATTTATTACTAACTTTTCAAAGAAATAATTCTCCAAGTTTTGATAAGAACAATAATCTCTTCCATATTAATACAATTCGAAGTTTACAAGTTTCATTAAATCAAACCCGATATCCAATTGATCCATTAAGATTCGATGATACCAATAATCAATTTATGGAAGGATATGATTCTTATAGAAATCTTTGTATAGAATCTGGAGTTGAACCACAATTAACTCCTGGTGATTGGAGACATTTATATCCTGTTTTCTGTTTCGATTTAAGTGCACAATCTGAAGATATTATCAAGACTGGTTGTGATGTAACAATTAATATTGAAAAGAAAGATTCCACAACTTCATTGATGGCTTACTGTTTATTGCTAGATGATGTAAAATATTCAATTGAAATTCTTAATGGCAAGATGGCTAGGATAGGTTAGTAACCTGTGGACCTTTGGTCCGATCGGCTGAAGCCTCGAGGAGCTTCGCTCCGATAAGTTAATTAAAATTTTTGTTAACTTAAAATTTTGACAACTATAATAGATTAAAATTTTTGATAACTTAAAATTTTTTTGTAACTAGAATAGATTAAAAATTCTTAACTTAAAATTTTTAGTAACTAGAATAGATTAAAAATTTTTGATAACTTAAAATTTTTTTATTAAAAATGTCGCAAGCGAAAAGTAATAATAATAAAACTGTTGAATTAAAATTACGTAATATTGTTGACAAAAATACCCCTAAAACTATTACGATTAACAAAAAAAGTATTACATAAGTAAACCAATGATAGAGAATATTCAATTACAAGAAAAAAAGAATGGCGGAATTCTACCATTAATTCCTCTAATAATAGGTGGCATAGCAGCAGCAGGAAGTGTTGCAGGTGGGACAGCTGGTATTGTCCAACCAGTAAATAAAAATAAATCAGAGAAGGCAGCATTAGAAGAACAAAAACGTCATAATAGGGAGTTAGAGAAAGTTGCTAGGGGTGACGGAATAGTAGATAATTTTATTAGTAAATTAAAATTAGTTGATGAAGGAAAACGAGTTCTTAAAAATATTCTCCACAATGTTGATGATTTAATTGAAATTAAAGAAACTAAAGATGGTTCTGGAATATATCTAAGTCCTAGTATGATAAGGTAAAACATTTATTTTATTTTATCTTTTAAATTTTTTTTATCTTTTAAAATGAATTCTAAAAATTCCGAAAATTTAATTAAATTAAAAATTGCTAATTTAGATTTATGAAATTATCTATTAAACAAAAATAAAAACTCAAGTTGTAAAATTTATGAAGGTAACGACGTTAAACAAAGTTTGGCTACTACCTACGGTGGTGACATACAAAAAACATTAGAAAACTTTCCTGGATTTATTTGGAGTAAATATTCGAAAGAAAAACATCTTCCTGGTCATTCATATACCGGTCCAGGAACTCGATTAGATATAACACTAGATGAGAATAATAATCCGAAACCAGGTGAACAACCAATAAATAGAGTAGATGCCGCCGCTTATAGACATGATTTAGCTTATCGAAATCATGATCTAAGTTCTCGTCATGCAGCTGATAAGAAGATGATTCAAGAATTAGATAGTATTCAGAATCCTACATTTAGAGAAAAAATTGAAAGAATGTTTGTTAAGAAAGCTTTACAAGCAAAAATATTATTCGGTCAGGGGATAGATGAAACGACAGCAAAGCTGTCTGAGAGCAACGCTCGAACCTACGCCTCCGAAATTCATAAAGAATACAGAAGGCCTAAATATTTATTGAAAGTAAAAGTATTTAATAAAGATGATATTTGGAGTGCTGATCTTATTCATATGCCGAATGAAAGGGACTACAAATACGCATTGACCGTTATAGATTTATATACACGATACGCTTGGATAAAGCCTTTAAAAAATAAAGTGGTCTATCAGTTAAATATGCGTTTGAAGAAATCTTTAAAGAAAGTAAGAGAAAGCCAAAAAAATTGTTTGTTGATAAAGGGTCGGAATTTTATAACCGAAACGTTCAGCCACTATTTGAAACTGTTTATTCAACTGAAAACGCTGGAAAAGCTGTAGTGATAGAAAGATTCAATCGGACGTTAAAAAATAAATTATTCAAGAAATTTACTGAGCAAAGAAATCAGAAATGGTTGAAGATATTACCAGGAGTTGTAGAAGAGTACAATAATAAAGTTCATTCTGGTATTGAAGAAACTCCAAAGAATGCTTCTGACGACCCTGATTTGATAAGAAAAAAAATATACGAGAATAATTATTCGAATGAGAGTAATCCGAATTTGCAGAAACTTAAGCCGAAATTTAAAATTGGAGATAGAGTTAGGATATTTAAATATAAGAATAAATTTGAAAAAGGCTTCGTTGGCTATTGGACTAAAGAAATATTTGAAGTTTGTAAAATAAATCAAAGTTATCCGATTACTTACGAAATCAAAGATTTAGATGACGAAAATATCAGAGGCCGATTTTATCAAAATGAATTACAACGAACTGATTTTTAATTGTCATTATCATTATTATTGGAACTAACGTTTCGAGAATGAAATTTCCTTATTCAATTCCCTTATTAGGCGTAGCCATAGAACCTACGGTTCGTTCAATTCTAACATAATATCTAGAAATGGAACTCCTTCCTGTAATTTAAATAAAACATAAAGACATAATTGACCGCAATATGTAGTTCCTGGTTTTTGAATTTGAAATGTATTATAAATTCCATTGCCAAGTAATTTTTTGACTTCGTTTGTAGGTGGAAGTCCGTATGAGTCAAAATAGTAATTATCTCCATTTTTATTAGACATACCTGCAGACCAATGTACACCTTTTTCATCTGACGTATGAAGATTTGTTATGAAATTTACAGTTGGCTTATTTTTTAGGAATTGTAATTCGTCTCTCATTAGAACATGAAAATTCTTTATTCCTAATTGATTTGCAATTTTCTTTAGATCAAAATTTGTAGTTGTTCGCGTTCCATATAATTTGAAAAACTCATTTATGTTGTTCATTTTATAATAAAAAAAATTCTTAAGGGACGCCGGAGTAGGATTTGCTGGTTATATATTCCACGTCTTACAAATGTCTAAGTGGGTATAGCAGCTGTTTGTTCTTTCATACATTGTTTCCCTTCAAATGTTTGAGTGGGAAGACACAGCTCTTTACACTGAAATGCCTTTTCTTCATAAATGCGAGAAGCAGATGTTCTCTACAATTGAGTGTTCATCTGAGTGCAAAGCAGTAGCAACAACAGGAATTGTAAGAACGCCAGATGAAATGACAATTGTAAATACTCCTGATCTTATTGTTAAGAATATGTCAATTCCTTCAAATATTATTAGACACATGATATATTTTAAAAACCTGAAAAACGTCTAAACTCATATATTTGAAATTCTCAACTTTTATGATTTTCGGTGTCCTCGAACGGTCATGATTTCAAGGGCGGGTGTAAAATTGTAATTCTCAAATTTTGAGATCTTGAAAAATTTGAAACTATGGTATTTTTAAAAACGCCTAAATTTATGAATTTAGGTCTTCATAACCTGAAAAAGGGTTCAAATTCATGAATTTATGTCGTTTTTAAAATGCCATTTTTTGAAAAAATGGTACTTTTTGAATGGACTAAATTCATGTATTTAGGTCTTAAAAACCTGAAAAAGGGTCTAAATTCATGAATTTATGTCGTTTTTAAAGATACTATTTTTTTGAATTTTATGGTGTCCTGGAACGGTCTTTTGCCCATTACTAACGGGAATGCTCCCTTCCACTGATGTGAAGATATTGAGCAATCAGTATGGGGACTACATACTCATCCCCGTGAGTCCGTACATTCGCCACCAACTTGACATTATTGAAGAGTACGTGACATTAAATATGGACATTCCTACTCCTCTTGCTCAAGAGTGGAAGGCGAGAGATGAAAAGGATACTCCCTATAGAAAGATTTGGGATGGCAATCAAATTTGCCTACCATTATCACATTGGTGTAGTTATTATAAAAAGGATGGAGATCAATCAATACCCATCAGATGTGATGAGCTCGGAGAAGGTACTTGGGATATCATTTTCAAAGTGAATGGGCTATATTATGGTCAGCACAAGGATAACAAAATAGCCTCTCTCTCGATACACACTGAATCCATCCTATATATTCCAAAGCCACCCAGCGTAGATGACATTATTGACGAAATCCTTAACGGGGGTGGTACGAAGCGCAAGTCGGACAAGAATGCTACCTCCAAACGCAAGTCAAGGAAAGAGAATTGCTAATCCTTTCCTAACTCTACCCTATGACAATTCGCTTATGTGCTTTGAGTGTCGTGGACGTGGTCTTATTAGATACATTTTACTTCTTCGTTGCCATCATATCATTTGTGTATTTTGTCGTGAAAAGCATCGATGTAATTCTTCATTTTGTGATATGTTATAGAACGTTTCCTTAGATGTGTAATTTCCGTTTTAGGCTTCTATCATCATTTTTATGGATTGTGAGGGTGAACCTGTACAGGAGCTCAGTGCTATTGCTATGAACAATTGGACATATCAGATTGTTAGTGTCTATCATCAACATGCCAACTGTGATCCCAATGTTGATCAATGGGCGAGAAAACACATTCATGGACTTAATCTGAAATATTTGCAAGACTATGGCTTTTCTTGTGACAGTGCTCTTCTTATTGACTTTAAACGATGGTTAGCTGCTTTCAATGTTATACGCATCTTTTGTAATAATCCTGGTAAGGAGAGGAAGGTATTTCCCAATCTAATCATTGATGATATTTTGCTTCCGCCTTGGGATAGTAGAGTGAATCAACGTTATCATGAAGTCACGAAACGTTTCAAGGATTTGTCTGTTCCTATTTTGTCTGTTCGTTGTAGTAGCTACGTTCATAACCAATGCTTCTTTCCTCCTTACCTCAACACTGCCAAAGTCCTGTATGGTTATCATTGCTCACTATATGACAGTTACCAGCTATCTGTAAACATGTGGTAATGTTAAAGTGAATCTAAAGCTTCTCAGCTTATTAATTGTTGATCATCGCATCAACGCTTTAACTTGTAAACAGTTATAATTTTATTTTTAATTTACAAATAGTAGATCGCTTAGTCTAACTTGCAAAGTAGTAAATCTTATGATCTTATTTTGCAAAAAGTTATACCTTTCTTTCTAGCATATAAACTGTTATACATTTATTTCTAACATACAAGCAGCTAAAACTTTATTTCTAACATACAAACAGATAAAACTTTACTTCTAACATACACACTGTTGAAACTTCACTTTGTTTCTAACATGTAAACAGATAAAACTTTATTGAACACTGTTGAAACTTTATTTTATTTCTAACGCGCAAACGACTAAAACTTTATTTCTAACGTACACACTGTTGAAACTTTATTTTTAATCTGTAAACTGTTGAAACTATATCTTTCGTTTACAAATAGTGGAACGCTTAGTCTAACTTGCAAACCAGTAAATCCTACAATCTCATTTTACAAACAGATAGAACTTTATTTCTAACGTACACACTGTTGAAACTTTATTTTGAACTTGTAAACGGTTGAAACTTTATTCTATTTCTAACACACAAACAGCTTAAACTTTATTTTTAACATACACACTATTGAAACTTTATTTTTTAATCTGTAAACTGTTGAAACTATATCTTTCATTTACAAATAGTAAAACACTTAGTCTAACTTACAAACTATTTAATCCCGCAATCTTATTATTTTTACAAACAGATATAACTTTATTTCTAACGTACACACTGTTGAAACTTTACTTTTAATCTGTAAACTGTTGAAACTATATCTTTCATTTACAAATAGTAGAAACCTTAGTCTAACTTACAAACTATTAAATCCCGCAATCTTATTTTTACAAACAGATATAACTTTATTGAACACTGTTGAAACTTTATTTTGAACTTGTAAACGGTTGAAACTTTATTTTATTTCTAACGCGCAAACGACTAAAACTTTATTTCTAACGTACACACTGTTGAAACTTTATTTTTATTCTGTAAACTGTTGAAACTATATCTTTCGTTTACAAATAGTAGAACGCTTAGTCTAACTCGCAAACTAGTAAATCCTACAATCTCATTTTACAAACAGATATAACTTTATTTCTAACGTAAACGCTGTTGAAACTTTATTTTTAACATAGAAACAGCTGAAACTCTATTTCTAACGTACACACTGTTGAAACTTTATTTTTAATCTACAAACTGTTGAAACTTTATTCTATTTCTATCACACAAACAGCTTAAACTTTATTTTTAACATACACACTATTGAAACTTTATTTTTTAATCACTAAACTGTTGAAACTATATCTTTCATTTACAAATAGTAGAACGCTTAGTCTAACTTACAAACTATTAAATCCCGCAATCTTATTTTACAAACAGATATAACTTTATTTCTAACGTATACACTGTTGAAACTTTATTTTTAACTTGTAAACTCTTGAAACTTTATTTTATTTCTAACATACAAACAGCTTAAATTTTATTTCTAACGTACACACTATTGAAACTTCATTTTTAATCTGTAAACTGTTGAAACTATATCTTTCATTTACAAATAATAGAACGCTTAGTTTGACTTGCAAACTAGTAAATCTTGTTCGTCATCGAATCTAACTGTTTAAATCTTCATCATGGAAATCAATGTTCCACAGTCATTTGAAAAAGATATGATCGCCCTTCATCTAACCCATCCGTTGCATGAAAACAACAACTCTTCGCATAATAACATTTATTGAATAACTGTAACAAGCATGCATTACAAATCAATGTTTTGAAACAGATAAAACAGATATAGCTGGTAACTGTCATATAGTGAGCAATGATAACCATACAGGACTTTGGCAGTGTTGAGGTAAGGAGGAAAGAAGCATTGGTTATGAACGTAGCTACTGCAACGAACAGACAAAATAGGAACAGACAAATCCTTGAAACGTTTCGTGACTTCATGATAATGTTGATTCACTCTACTTACCCAAGGCGGGAGCAAAATATCATCAATGATTAGATTGGGAAATACCTTCCTCTCCTTACCAGGATTATTACAAAAGATGCGTATAACATTGAAAGCAGCTAACCATCGTTTAAAGTCAATAAGAAGAGCACTCTCACAAGAAAAGCCATAGTCTTGCAAATATTTCAGATTAAGTCCATGAATGTGTTTTCTCGCCCATTGATCAACATTGGGATCACAGTTGGCATGTTGATGATAGACACTAACAATCTGATATGTCCAATTGTTCATAGCAATAGCACTGAGCTCCTGTACAGGTTCACCCTCACAATCCATAAAAATGATGATAGAAGCCTAAAACGGAAATTACACATCTAAGGAAACGTTCTATAACATATCACAAAATGAAGAATTACATCGATGCTTTTCACGACAAAATACACAAATGATATGATGGCAACGAAGAAGTAAAATGTATCTAATAAGACCACGTCCACGACACTCAAAGCACATAAGCGAATTGTCATAGGGTAGAGTTAGGAAAGGATTAGCAATTCTCTTTCCTTGACTTGCGTTTGGAGGTAGCATTCTTGTCCGACTTGCGCTTCGTACCACCCCCGTTAAGGATTTCGTCAATAATGTCATCTACGCTGGGTGGCTTTGGAATATATAGGATGGATTCAGTGTGTATCGAGAGAGAGGCTATTTTGTTATCCTTGTGCTGACCATAATATAGCCCATTCACTTTGAAAATGATATCCCAAGTACCTTCTCCGAGCTCATCACATCTGATGGGTATTGATTGATCTCCATCCTTTTTATAATAACTACACCAATGTGATAATGGTAGGCAAATTTGATTGCCATCCCAAATCTTTCTATAGGGAGTATCCTTTTCATCTCTCGCCTTCCACTCTTGAGCAAGAGGAGTAGGAATGTCCATATTTAATGTCACGTACTCTTCAATAATGTCAAGTTGGTGGCGAATGTACGGACTCACGCGGATGAGTATGTAGTCCCCATAATGATTGCTCAATATCTTCACATCAGTGGAAGGGAGCATTCCCGTTTGCAGTACTACGCTGTGATCCTCATGACGCAAGACATGTTTAAATTTACGCTGTAGTGGTGTAGGATTATGTATCTTTGTTGTTTCTTCCACTGGTCTCAGCTGTAGATGATCTGATTGTAGCGAACCTTGTAACGTCTGGCCACCATTTTGTCCTGTCAGTGTAGTAGATGTAGAAGATGCCTGAAAATAAAAAAGATTCTATCAAGTTTACGTTCAAGGGAGGAGAGGGAGGAAAGTAGCGACTTACCATTTTAGTTGGATAATATAACAGGGATGTAGAGAGAGAGAGAATGTGCGTCCGTCACTTGTACGATTCAACGATGGAATGATTCTCACTGTGGAAGGCTCTCTATTTATAAAGGAATGCTTGATTCTCATTAGACAACAATCCTCATTGGAGAATAGCATCAAGTTGATTCCCACTCTCACCGATGCTTCATTCGCCCGCTAGCGCTCATCGTCTCCTTTCACCGTCTCGACTAAAGCTCTATTGTATTCTTCCGTTGATAGGTGTGGTAAAACACGGGTGGGCAAATGTTGTGTGTCGTCGCGCCATTGATAATAATACTCCAACAGTAGGCGACCATGCTTGAATACGCGCCTTGGATATTTCAGAAAAGTCTCATCAATCAATTTCCTACTTTGAGCCACACTCATGAATACAATGTAGCAGACAAGCTCGTTGTGGGGAAGGGTGTGGGCATGCACCAATGGTTGAATGTAGGTCGTAAGCATATCATCATTCATCATGAGTTGGAAGCCTATCACTGAGGGCAGCTCGACATACGTCCTTAGAGTCACCTAAACAATGTCCTCCATGCTCTGGGAAACTACCTGCGCCATCGGCTGAATCGCTCCTCTCGTCGTCAAAAGAATGTACATAGCTCATGCACTCCAACTCTCTCAGTGCTGTAGGCGTATTTTATACCATCCACCCCTACGCTCCTCTGGTGTTAACTTTCGTTTAGCAAAAAAGTCGTCATGAAATTTCAACGACGTAGTAAAAGTTTGAGATGCTACACTCCTGGCAAACTAACTCATGAAGTAGCTTTGCTGTGATGCATTTCTATCTGTAGACATATGGTAATGTTAAAGTGAATCTAAAACTTTTCAGCTTATTAATTGTTCATCGTTGCATCAACGCTTTAACTCGTGAACAGTTATAATTTTATTTTAATTTACACTTAGTCTAACCTGCAAACTAGTAAATCCTACAATCTCATTTTACAATTAGTTATACCTTTATTTCTAACGTAAACACTGTTGAAACTTTATTTTTAATCTACAAACTGTTGAAACTTTATTCTATTTCTAACACACAAAACAGCTTAAACTTTATTTTAACATACACACTATTGAAACTTTATTTCTAACTTGTAAACTCTTGAAACCTTGTTTTTGATATACAAACAGCTAAAACTTTATTTCTAACGTATAACCATTGAAACTTTATTTTTTAACTTGTAAACTCTTGAAACTTTGTTTTTGATATACAAACAGCTAAAACTTTATTTCTAACGTACACACTATTGAAACTTTATTCTTAACTTGTAAACTGGTGAAACCTTATTTTTTATCTTGCAAACAGCTAAAACTTCATTTCTGACGTACACACTATTGAAACTTTATTTTTAACTTGTAAACTGTTGAAAATTTACTTTTTATCTTGTAAACTGTTGAAACTTTATTTCTGACGTACACACTATTGAAACTTTATTTTTAACTTGTAGACTGTTGAAAATTTACTTTTTATCTTGTAAACTGTTGAAACTTTATTTCTAACATACACACTATTGAAACTTTATTTTTAATCTGTAAACTGTTGAAACTATATCTTTCATTTACAAATAATAGAACGCTTAGTCTAACTTGTAAATCTTATAACACTTCATATGGGTGATGATGGTAGATGAAATAGTGTTGAATAAAATTAAGATAGCTTACACTTCTGATTCAGGGATAGCAATCGACTGCGATCCATGTGTAAAGAGCTTGTTAGACTACGGAAGAGAGAAGTGTGTTATGTTGCGTGTGGCGCGTGAGTGTCCTCCCATTTCATTCCATTCATCAATTCGTCTCATTGATAGAGACAGGTAGAACTCATGTTCTCATAACGTATGCAATGGAACGTTTACAAGGCAACCTTCGACAGTTGGCTAAATGTCGCCCTGGCGCGAATGCATACTACGTTGAGACAGAGGCAATCACTTGCAAACATGACGCAGAGAGGTTTAACAAGATTGACCATTGCCGAATGTCCCTTGCGGTATACATAGCTACGGGTTTCACCGCCGCCCTTTACAGGAACGCCCGTCGAAAGGAAGTATTACACCGAACTTCATTTGCAACGTTCAAGTTGACTGATAGCAGATTCAACCTAATGATAGTATTCGCCAGTCTAAAGACTGCCCAGGGCAAACCGCGTGGAGGTTCTATCATGTCTTTCCCCATAGTGGCCCTAACTAGGGCCGGTGGTTCGTTCTCGTGGCCGTCATCTTACTTCAGGCCGATTCTGCTGAGAGAGTCTTTGATTCTCTCCATGGCAGCAGCATCTACCTCTACTAATACCGACTGAGTAGTTGGGGGTGGTATGTAGTCCCACTCAGTCGTATCATCATCGCTAAACTGCGATGCACCTATCCGTGCCAGATTTTCATACAGCTTTTTTCGCTCGTCAGCCCGCTGAAACTCGCGAAATAAATTTCTCGGCTTTAACCGAGGCTTGTCAGGAGAGCTGACTTGAGTGTTCGGCGTCTACATGATTGAAATGAAATGAAATGAGAGGCAGTGATTTATATACCCCTCTAATACAATGCAGCGTTCAAGTTGACTGACAGCAGATTCAACTTAGTGATAGTATTCGCCAGTCTAAAGACTGTCATCAGTCTAAAGACTGCCCAGGGCAAATCGCGTGGAGGCTCTATCATGTCTTGCCCCATAGTGGACGATTATACGGTAGTGTGTTAGTAGATTTCAATCACTGAAAAGGGAAGATGAGAATCATTTCATTTGTCTCATCAACGTTTATCATGGGAGCAATCATTGAAGGGACATCTAATGAATTACATTTCACTCTACTCCATATCATAAAGACTAACCTTTGTCGAATGGCTGAAGTACTCTGATCTGGCGAGAGAAAGCGTCACGTTGAGTATGAAGTCGAACGCCCAACATGAGCAACGGCTCAGAGGTTTCGGTCTAACAAACGACGAACAACCCGTGCAACACAATCCCTCTACGGCAGTACCCGCCGTCCCGAAGGAACGCTCGAGCAAAGGAGGTATTACAGCGATGATGTGCTTTATGAGCAGAAGTGAATCTCTTGATAGCAAGAGACTATTCAACTAGATAGCAAGTCAAAACAACCTGATAGCAGGACAAATGTATAGTAAGTAGATGTAAAGGTGTTATAGGATTCGGGTTGAATCCATCTCACACATCTATTTTACTAAGTTTTAAATGTAGACTCTCCCTCTGTGTTCACATCCGAAGATGCTGTCGGGCTTGGGACCGATCTGGCCACATGAAGAGTGGCCTTTAAAAAGGCCGTTTGGGGCGTTCACGAGAAATAGCTTTTACTTCTTTAAGGCTCCTGAAATGAAAGAAGTAAGAGTTGGAAAGATGGCATGATGATATATCTCAGTCATTATACTCACGATACTTGTATGGCTTTGAACAAGCTATGCGGATGTCGTCGGTGTGGTGAATATTTATATGGTAGCAACGGACATCCGCACAGCTGTAGCACTCCTGAGTGTCGTCGTTGCTTGTATTTCGATACACAATTGGCTTGTCAGGGACGACACCCAGGATGGGGATGTGCATAGTTGTGAGGGATTTCACCTTCTCACACTCCTTCAAACGCGCCAACTCATTCTTCAACAAACTCACTTCCTCAAGCGCCGCTTCCTTCAGCATGCGCTCCTCACTTCGCTCTCGATCACACTTCTCAAACTTCGTCACCGCCTCTTCCTTCAACTTTCTCTCCTTCACCATACTCTCTTTTGCAGCCACACACTCCCTTAACTTTTCAGTCACACTCTCAGCATTCAACTTCAAACTATCACGCTCAGCAGTCACCTCCTTCAGCGTACTCTTCAGCGATCTCACTTTTCCTTCTAACTTTGTACACTCATGCCTCACATTCGTATAAGCACGCACATCATCCCTCGACAGCACAACTTCACACGGAACAGTCGACCTCTCAACTTTCTCAACACACTTCGGTAAAGATCTAGGTGTCGATTGTGCCAACACCTCGGGTGCTGGCACAATCGCCCTCACAGCTTTCTCAAGCTGACGCTCAGCAGAAGCAACACTCGAATCAACACTCATACATTCATCATCCGACGAAATCCAACTCACCGACATCACTCTACTCTTTTTGGAGGCACTCGCATCCAAATCTACATCACTCGCAACACGCTTTTCAACATTTACCACCTCTACTGGTGGCAAACGAGCACACATTCCCTCCTCATACAGCATTCCCTGCTCACCACATATCATCTTCTTCATCAAAACTTTTGAAATTTTTGTAAACACACACTTCGAGTGCATCTCACTGAACGCATCATTCCTTTCATCACATCTCACATTGCACCACACACAAAACCACACCTTAGCCGCAACACTATGCGCACCATTTTTTTATGATGAAGGTGAAAATTCTCACCCCTAAAAACATCCCCACAACTGCATTTGAAAAATTGCAGGCGTTTATTCGCATCTTTGGTCATTTTTCACTGCAAAGAAAAATGAGAAAGTTTGATATCAAACCTGAGCAGAGCGTAACGTATAGAAATAAAATGTCAGTAAATGTGAAGATTATGTTTTCAAAGTCATACTGTAATGCCATCATTACTTGAGGAAAGTCAAGTTAAGCTGATGAATCCGTTACAGGCATTACTCAGAGGGGATCTTATCCCAACTCCAAGGCCTCGGCCCACAAATCCAACCTCCGACGGACAGAGCGTGCGTCATATCATTGTGTTGGTATCGGGACCCCGATTTTGACATGAAAATCGGTGGAGTTATTTACATCAGGAAACAAGTCTCGAACCGAAGCTCGCCTCGTACAACATTATGAATGCCTTAGTTGAATTCAGCAGGGTCGAAAACCCCAGAAAACCTCCAAAACTAGTGAATTTAAATTTTTCAACTTTTTAGCACTACTTATGAAATTTTATAAGTAGTCTATCACTTAGGGCAGGTCAATAGCGACCGAACCTTTTTTGAATCAAGTCAAACGGACTTGTAGAAGCAAAGTTACAAGCCTTTAAAGTTTTGGAGTCTTTTATGGCCTGGAGACGAAGGCCATCTCCTGACGAACCTCTAAGTCTGACGCTTTAGCTGACTTCAGCAATGAAATTTTCTAAGTCGGTTTCTTACAGAAACCCGGAATTTGGAATGTCCGAAGCTATCATCGGAGCTCAGAGAGACGACTTACCGTTGACAATCTCTCGTCTTAATAACAAGTCTCTGTCGGTTCCCAGCTTATATAGTTTGTGGCGATCAGCTGATGACGTAATATCCGTCCTCCAAAATCTTAAAACGCTTCTATCGCCGATTCTAGAGGTCCGATTGAGCTGGAAATACACCATTTCCAAGTAGAATTGGACGCTGAATCTGAATCTGGCCTCCGTTTTCCAATCCGGTGCTTCGTCTTGGCTCTACAGCCCACAGCCATTGCAGAAGTTCTAACTTGTCGTTTTTTCGAAAAAAATTTCGTGAAGAAAAATTTTTTCTCTCCGATTGCTTTCAAATTCACCATGTTGATAGAGAATTTGACGCTGAGTCCAAATCTGAAATCCGTTTTCCCATCCGATGCTTCGTTTTGGTGCTACAGCCCAAAACGTCCAAAATTCTAACTCTGTCGTTTTTCGCCAATGTCCCAAAATCTTAAATGGCGTCTCACATCTAAACGAAGACAGATATGAACAAACCGTTTCTTTCAGTGAATTTGTCTCACTCTTAGCTTTCAAACGAGCTATTGCACGACTTTCTACGATCACTAGAAGCGAAATTGGAAGTTCGGTGCCGGGGGGGGGGGACGTCAGCGAACATTTTTTCTCTCCGATTGCTTTCAAATTCACCATACAGATGCAGAATTTCACGCTGAATCCGAATATGGCGTCCGTTTTCCCATCCGATGCCTCGTTTTGACGCTACAGCCCAAAACGTCCAAAATTTTACCTCTGTCGTTTTTTCGACAATTCACGAAATCTGGTAAATCTTGTTTCTGCTCTAACTTCTAAACGACTACACCGATTGACAAAAAATTTCAACACTGAATTCGTCATACTCTCAGCTTTTAAACGAGTTATCATACGTCTCCATCCGTCCACTGGAAGCCAAGATCGAAGCTAGCTCTCCCGACGGGGGGCAAAAAAAATGTTTTTGATTTCCGATTTCAAAAAATTTCAATATACATACAGAGATTGTCACGCACGCTGATTCTACAATCAGTTTTTTGTCTCTCTATGCTTCGTTTTCGCCGCAACAGCCAAAAACCAAAATTTTTTTTCTCTCTTTTTTTTTTTCATTCGACAAATCGAAAAAATCCTCTTTTTCTGCTCTATTCTCTAACGACTACAACGAGATTGAAGAAGAATTTTCAACACTGAATTCGTCTCACTCTTAGCTTTCAAACGAGCTATCATACGTCTCCATCCGTCCACTGGAAGCCAAGATCGAAGCTAGCTCTCCCGAGGGGGGGTCAAAAATTTTTTCTCTCCGATTGCTTTCAAATTCACCATACCGATGCAAAATTTTACGCTGAACACGAATCTAATGTCCGTTTCACCATTCCAACAACCTAGACGGTCGCCCACGTCAACCTAGGCGGTCGCCCACGTCAACCCACCCGAGACCAACTCAACCGAGTCTCACACTCTGTCGTTTTCGAGGGGGGAGGTCACAGCAATCTTGGCGGCCATCTTGCGCTATCGAGAAGTGGAGTTTTACTTACTACTGAGCCTCATACCGACAACCACCTTCCCTTCTTCAATTACTGCGGAAAAATAGACGATTTATCATATCTGGGCCTTCAAAATGTAATGACAAAAGGTGTTACTGTTGTCAGCATCTAATAACCGGGAGAGAACTAAACTATAAAATTGACAACGTTGACAAAACTTTTATTCTGAAATCAAATTTCAATTGCTCCTCCAAAAATATTGTATATGCTTTACGATGTCGAGGATGCGAACAACTATATGTGGGTCAAAGCGGTGACGCTTTGCGTTCGAGGATCCGAGTTCATCGAGAACAAATAAATTTATCCCGATACAGAATGCTCTATGTCAGCAGGCATATCTATGAGTGTGCGAAGAACTTCAATCCTTCTTTTAATGTTATTCCCCTTCTTCAATTACCAGCTGAGTGCGATAGATTGTATCGAGAAAATAAAGAACAGATGTGTATTAAACTAATAAGACCGTCACTGAATAGGGATATAGGCACATCGACTTGATAAGATATCTCTTTTTTCTATCACAGTGATGACAGTGTACAAACATGGATATTTTTCTTTTCATTATCATTTTTATTATTGAGTTATCTAGTTCTATGATTACTGAACTACGATAAACGAGTATCTTGATTTTGAATACATTCATTAGCCCTTGATAAGCCTGCAATCCAGGCAGTAGCCGGTCGGGCTCTATCTGAACATTTGTTGGTTTCTCCTTTTACTTTCTACGTGTGATTTAATTTCACTTTATATATATATATATATATATAATGATATATATGAATACTTAAGAATTACCACATTTCTCTAGTAGCAGATCGATTTCAAATATCTTGGCCGGTCATTCACTTGCCAACAGAACACATGCACTGATCAAATATGCATGTACATGTAACATGTGCGTTTGCTCAGAATTAAATGTACGCGAGCAGATTATGAAAATACTACAAATGATACATTTTATGAAAGCATTCGGTCAAGTGAATCCAAACATCAATGTTTCCGATTGGTCATGTGAAATGTGCTTGCAACACTCCCTTCATCTCACCTGGGAACTACGAGTACGAGCATGCATCTGAGTGATCTGTGTTCTGGTCCGGGATAATGAAAAACATTCAAACAAATTCGGCTGCATGCAATGCATGTCGTGCCGCCAAGCCGCACCGTCATAACCTCGCATGCCATCCACCGCCCCATTATGTCAGAGCATCCGTTCCAGCAAGTGCTCATGGACTGCATTAATGTAGCGAAAAGCAACAGGCTATTATCTGTCAGTCCGTCTATCACACAGATTGTCAAACAATTCTAGTTCAAAAACACTAGTTTGAATTTGTTTTTTCTGACTTGTCTTAGTTTCTATAATAAGAGTATAATATAAGCTTATGAATATATTATTAGCAATGCATTTGTAAACGAGGCTTTGAAATTTGGAAATACGGGTGCGGTCAAAGCTCGACATTTCGGACTTGGATTAAGATTCTGGTTAATAAAGAACGGCCGTATTCTGGGATTAACTCTACATGCACAGTGCATATCTCATATATTGGTATATGTAGTAGGTCTATGAATGAACGTTGAACTAAATATTTTTAGCCTTTTTCCGTACTTTAGATACTGTTGGCCTAATTAAACAACTGCATATTATAGGCATATTTGTAATTCGAGGGTATGATTAATGAGGTTATGATTATATGCTTAAATCAAAACTTGCGATGTCTAATGTATAGGCCATAGACCCTACCCTAAGTTTTGATATACAAGAAGCTTTGTATGACTAAACTGCTTTCTTCGACCTTCCATTATTTGGAATATAGACCTATCGATGCTACATGCTACCAGCTACCATGCTACTTTTACTGCTCTTAGCAATGAAGTTAAAATTAGATTGCATGTAGATAAAATTATTATATATTATAACATAAAATGATGTCATTTTATATCATTTAAAAATAAAATGATATCAGTGCCGATCATACCCTCGCAACATTAGAGGTGGAGGTTGTTTGGTGGATGAGATGCGAGAAATGAATCCGGAGGTTCACTTCAACTACTTTCGCATGTCAAGAGAAAAATTTGACGAACTTATACAAAAAATTCAACCTTTTTTGTATCACGATCTGACGCACCGGTATCCTATCCGACTGGCTGTGACTCTACGTCTACTTGCCACGGGGAATTCCCAACAAAGTGTGGCCCACAACTTCCGTCTGCGGAAATCCACGATATGTACTGATCGGTGAAACACTGATAGCAATTCGAAGTGCTTCACAAACTGAATACCTCCGCCAACATCCATCCATGGATGACTTTGAGGAGATAGCGAAGGAATTCTTGATTTACTGGAATTTCCCTTCATTTGTAGGAGCAGTGGACGATAAGCATATTGTTATAGCACCACCCTACAATTCTGGTAGCCGTTTCTATAACTACAAACGCACACATTCCATCGTCTTGACGGCAATTGTTGACGCAAAATACATCTTTCGGTTCGTGGACATTGGTCGTTGTGGCAGAGTTGGTCGTTGATGCTGGTATTAGGCAAGACTGGGATGTGAGAAAAGCTCTCGAGAATGATGAGTTGCATACTCCCGCCGCTGACGTTCTACCGAAACCACCGAAAAAGTGCCTCACGTGTTTGTGGGAGATGATGCCTTTCCTATTCGCCCTTACGTAATGAAGCCATTCTCAGGTCAAAATTTGTCTGACGGAAAAGAGATTTTTAGTTATGTCTCACACGGTGAGTCCGAACAACTTTTTTGTGGAAGAAACTGTCCAGCAGTAGCCAATTCTAGCCCCTTTCCACACCAGTTGCTCGAAAGGTCATGACCTGCTCTTTCATCGGAGCACACGCCCACGCATCAGAGCACGGGTAGCGAAGAAGACAGGAAACAGAGCACACGCCCACGCATCGGCGCACTTGGGGGTAGAGCACGGAGCACCAATCGGAGCACGCGGCGCCGAGCACGTGTGATGAGTCACAGCAGGGTATATAAGGAAAGGCGCTGTCAGAGAAATTCATTCTCATTCTAACCATGCAGTACACGTGTGAGTTCTGCCGTCAGTCCTTCTCTCGCTTTCAAGACTGTATTGCCCATGGAGCAGCGGAGACGGGTCGCAACTATTGTTGGACATGCTGTAAATGGTATGGAGACGAACACGATTGCCGCGCGTTTAATTATGGTGATGACAATGACTTGCTGTGTCTGGATTGCGACGGAAGTTTCGACGTAGAGGCGTACCATAAGCATGCGTGTGTGGGACGGTGTCGCTACTGCGATACAGTGGTGAATGCTGAAGCGGAAGGATGGGATGAACATTTGTGTCCCTACCTGTTTGAGTTCATGCAAGAGGGCGGTGCAGCTGTGGAAGAAGAACGGATCATGGACGGTCGCGGATATAATTATCGATTTACCCCTCATCAAGCCACGAATGAATGGAAGGTATATTTAAATTCAATGTATGCGGACTTATATCGTGTCATTGTACAACAACACCCCCACGAGGACGTGAAAGTGTTTGTGAGTATGAGACTCAGGTTTGCCAAGATGGATATGTCGACGGGCGAAGAGGAAGTGAGAGACATCACCACACCCTCATACATTCACGAAGGCGTCCAAGCACGCAACTTTGATACATGGTTCAGTGACATGGTGTCAATGTTTGAAGAATTTATTGAAGACTATCGAGAAGACGGATCAGGATTTGCGGTGAAGGAAGTATTGGAGTTACTAGTTCAAACAAGTTCCTTCCCTAATTTTCGCATGGGCGCACCGATTCCTATCCACCGAGATATCAAGCTCTGCAAAGGCATATGTGTGTTTGAGCGCAACACGTATACATCGCATTGTTTTCAAGACAGTGTCCTCTATGCACTGGCCTACCAAGACAATCGCATTCCTCGACGTGTTGATTCCCGCACCAAGACATCCTATGACATTTATCAGAATCGACTTCCTGCAGTGCGCAAGTTGAAATTGAACCAATATTATCATCTAGACTTTTCCATGATGACGTCAGAGGGGTTGATGAATACACGGGATATTCAGGAGTTTGAAAAGAAGAACAATATCATTCTTCGTATCCACGTGCATGACAGTAAAGGATTTGTAGGCCAATTATACCCGGTCCGTCAAGCTGTGAAGGAGAACACACGCATCGTTCATCTGGTGATGGTGACGCGGTACGATATGGAGGATCAGTCTGGACATTTTCTTCCCGTGACGGATTTTCAGAAATGTGCTCGCATGTGGTATCGGAATATGAGCCAAACGCAAGTAAAACGATTTGAAACATGCGAGTTATGTAGCTTACGATTTAATTTCTACGAAAAGGGGATGAAGTATGGAAAGACAAAGGATATGGCGCACAAAGAACGTGTGGAACATCAAGCCAAATGCGATGGAGGATTTTTCAGATGGAAACGACCCCGGAAGATACGAAACCGCACGAATTTATCGACCACGCGAAAACCACTCAACCCCTCGCTGTGATGTATGCGGACATTGAGAGCATGATTGATTCCGTGTCCAAGAAGCATACAGCAGCGTATGTGGGATCCTATGTGGTGTGGCATCCGGCGCTGGACAAGACAGAATCGGTGGTGATCCATAAGGGGAACGAGTGCATTCCTGCCTTTATTACACACATCAGACAGGTGGTCTGGTCGATGTTTGATCACATGAAAGCGACAAACCGTAACATGACGCTGACGGAGGATGATATACGGGACTATGAACAGACAGCTCAATGTAACATGTGCAGATGTGATGTAAAACCCCAGAAACAAGGTGAAAAGAATGGGCCTACGACCAAGGTGCGAGACCACGATCACATCACGGGTAAATATCTGCAAACCCTGTGCAATGCATGTAACCTGCGACGACGTCAATCCCGGAACACATTAAACATCTTGTTTCACAATTGGAAGGGATATGACAGTCACCAGGTGATTGTACAAGGGTTTACCAAGTTGGATCACAAGTATAAGATCGAGCCCCTTTATGTGTCAGGAGACAAGACGTTGGGAGTGACCATCGTTCTTCCCATGCCATCCAATACCCTATATAAACTCCGATTCATCGATTCATGTCAGTTTTTGAAAGACTCTCTAAACAATTTGTCAACGACCATCAGTGACTTTCCTCACTCAAATCACATATTGAGCAACGTCTATCCGAATTGCGATCACACATCTATTCGGAAAGGATATTTTCCCTATACATATTTTGACTGCTGGGATCGTATCCACGAGACTCAATTGCCTCCGAAGGAAGCATTTTATAATGATTTGAGTGAGAAGGAGTTGGAAGAGGATGAGTATGCTATGGCACAAAAGGCGTGGATAGAGACGGGGTGCAGCACGTTTGAAGATTATATCCACTATTATTTGACAGTGGATGTAGCCTTGCTCGCAGACATCTTCGAACACTTTCGAAGTGAAATACGCGACGTGTCTGGATTGGACCCCATCCACTATTTCGGCACACCTGGCTTGACCTATTCATTTTTCTTTAAAAAGACACAGGTCAAGTTGGAGAAATTGCATGACGTGGATATGTACCGCGTGTTTGAAGCAGGGATTCGTGGAGGGATGACATTTGTGAATCAGCACCGCGCGCAAGCAGAAGAAGGTACTCACCTGTTTTACATCGATGCGAACAATTTATACGGTGCGGCCATGATGGGACCTTTGCCGAAGGATTGTTTTGCCTGGGTACGACCGGAGGTCTTGGTGGACATCAACGACGAATGGGTGAGACGATACAATGTCAATGGCACCACGGGTCATGTACTGTGCGTCGATTTGGAATATCCCCCACACGTCCAAGATGCTACGGAAGATTTACCATTGGCTCCTTACCGCGGGACGGCGAAATGGGAGGACATGTCTCCCTATATGCAAGAGCTATGGCAAGAGTTGAACGGGAACCGACCCTTTCACTCAGCCAACAAGTTAATGATGACGCACGAGAATCGCAAAGAGTATGTAGTACATATCGCTGCTCTCAAGTATTATGTGGAGAAGGGCTTACATATCACCAAGGTTCATTACGGGATCTCCTTCAACCAAGAACCGTATATTCGCCCCTATGTTCAATACCATACGCAAGAACGCGCCAAGGCAACCACGAAAATGCGCCGCAATCTCCACAAGTTGATGGTGAACGCACTGTACGGTAAGACAATGGAGAACTGTGTTACATGTTTTAAACAGGAACGGTCCCTTCTCTTTCTACCATGTTCTCATAATGTTATGTGTTCTACATGTTATAATCCCTTTGAAACGTTATCTTGTCCCCTCTGTGATCAAGACATTGCTTCAACAGTCACTGTCTATCGTGCATGATGTACGGAAAAACTCTGTGAATAGTGTATAGTGTACTATCACGAGTGACTGAACCTTGTACAAAACCTTGTAGTATTATCCTGTCTGAAATAAAAATACAATCATTGACATGATTCATTTCTTTATTGACTTCAAAACATGGGATAATGTAGAATACAAATAGGAATAGACAATTTTATCATTGAAGGACAAGTAGGTTTGAATGAGTTCTTGATCTTTCTCGTAAGCATCCAATGTTCGAAAGAAAGTCAGTGTTTTTTCCATAGACGTGTTAAAAGGGCGTTGGTTTAAAAAGTAAATACAGTAAGCACCACAATAGGCTTTAGGTCCTTGTATACGCAGAGGGCGACGATAGTTTAGAGGATAAGGTGTTGTCGATAACCATTCGGTAACATGTGGATAGTGAGATGGAGTGAGTCCATAAGAGTCAAAGAATTCGCACACGCGTTGATCCGCATTTTGATAAAAGGCCAACCAATGCTTGCCAGGTTGATGAGAGCGATCACTATTGACAATAAGTGTCTTTGATTCCGGGGAATGAGCAGGAAGTAGATCAGCAGGAAACACACCTTGGAAGGGAACGTAAGAAGATTGGAGGAGGCGATGAGCAAACGTTTGACAACTACACTGAATAGCACAGAGAAAATCATCTTCGCACATGCAGGCATTGAGTAAATGTTTCTCTTGTAATTGATTCATACCCTGCATGATTCCTTCGATTTCCGTGTTGCTTAACCAGTCTCCCATTCAGCCAACGCTGAGCTTTAATGAGACGATGTTGATAAAGAGATGTCCAAGCGATAGGAGGAATGTGATTCTCGGGCTCCTTCACCATATCTTATGAGGATGTCCATGCGCGCCAACACTTAAATAGCGGGAGGGATGTACGCACTGGAGATGACAGCATTCTCCGGTGTGACGGAGAATTGTTCGTCATGAATGACAAACATTAATAAATCCATATTTTGCTTGGTCGTATTCTCAAATTGCAATTCCAGTCCATATTGACGTGTATTGGTGGGTTGAACACTATCGATTTGTTTATCCAAGGTACAGTCAAAGGCGATAAAGTAACAGTATTTGGTAAAACTCTCCAAATCAATACCACATGATTCATTCGTGTTATAGACTTGAATCGCACGATTGAATTGACTGTAGGCAATCACGTCATCTTTGCAATTGATGGTGCCTCCTGTCATGATGGCTCCATTGGTGGTCATGGTGACTTGAGAGAGTCCATGCCTTTCAAAATAGAGTTTACGACTTCCTGGATCAAACCAAGAGTTACTGGGAACAACCGCGAAAAAGATGAGTTTAGGACTCAATAGAGCAGCCACATTGGAAAACGTCTTCTTTTGTACTCCACTTTCAATCGTTTGTCGTTGGACTGTCATGCCATTGTAGCGATAATAAATGGCTTCTGTCTTGCGTCGATTCGCAGTTTTCAATTGCAGTTCTGCATTCGGTGTGAGCATGGGCATATACAATTGGAAAGAGGTGATTTTGAACCTGTACTTTGTAGAGGTCGTCCCTGCAGGATGATCCATATCATAAATGGCATATTCCGGTTTATTCAAGGTGAAAATGAGATCCAGTTGCATGCCTGGGGGCAGAGCAATCACTTGTTGGAACAAATTACATTTCAGGGGAAAGTCAAAGGTACGTTTAAATTTGTGGTCTGACCATTGTTTGAGAATGGCTTGATTGAGTGCATTCTCTTTATCTGTAAACTCTACCGCCTTAGTCTTTATCGTCTTCGTCGCTGCATCATACTCCGTGTCATGCATCACTTGAGGAACAGTAAATCCTTGTGTGACCATGTGTGTATTCTTCACATCATTGGTATATTGTAAAAGATTGCTAAGGTAAGCTCTCAAATAATACAAGTCATTGCCTCCTTCAATGGTGCGTTCATTCAAGCGGATAGTAATGTCGGAAAAGAGGGAGTGGGCCGTATTGTTGATAATAATTGCCTTGTCTGACAACTCACATGGCACGTCTGCTCCTTTAGCCGCATCATGTTTCATGAGTTGTACTTCCACGCGAAAATAGGCATTGCATACATCCATCCAATGAATGGCTAGTCGAGGGACCGTGAATTGAATGGTACCGGGATTTTCCAATCCATTGACTGGCGTCAGAACGCTCGTATGCTGAGACGTACTCGAGACATCGACTTTATCACTTTGGAATACATCGTAACGCGCATCCAATAAGGCAGGGGTTTCCGCCATGCTTGATGGGACGGATGTTCTAAGATTGCTTAGTTCTTAAAAGAGCATGCGTTGTTTAGCACCTCCGCGATAACGCCCCATCAAACTTCCTTTTCCCCATTTCGTATGATGAGCAATGGCCACATGACCGCGACGACGTTTAGGAGCAGGTGCTTCCACCCGATCTCCTTCTTCATCCGTGAAGACGCGTTTCCGACTCACTTTATTTTGAATAGCTTCTACAACACGTTCGGGAGCAGTCTGTAAAGTGCGTTTGGCGAGTGCTTTCACACCCTTTTTGAGACGATCAACTCCTTCTTGTGCGGTAGAGCTGACAGCATCCGTGACAGCTTGTTTCGCAGAATTGAGAAACTCCGTCGAACGTAACGATTTTCCCAATGTTTTCTTTACCGTATGTACAAGTCCCTTTTGCGAAGGTTTTCGTGATGCTTGTCGAGAGGGTTTTCGAGAGGGTTTTCGAGAGGGTTTTCGATTTGTTTTTCGAGAGGGTTTTCGAAATGTTTTTCTGGGAACACTCTTTTTGAGTGATTTGGGCAAACGGATGGATGGTTTCTTGACACCAGTGACACGAGGTCTAATCATGCGTGTTTTCTGTCCAATCACTTTATTCCATCCACCGCGTTGCATAAATGATCCTCTTCCAAACAATCGTCCAGAGGAATGTGTTCGGTTACGGATTAAAAAGAGATTCGTCATCGTGTCTTGATGTGCTTGGGAAAAGACAATTACTTAATTGCGCGACGTCGAAGATGCATTTTTACATAGGACCGTCCGTCTGTCATAGGGATGGGATGACCGTCATCCGACATGAGTTTGATTTCAATATCTTGCACCTGTTGACTTTTCACAGGAAGATAGGTGACATTCTGGAAATCATGATGAATACTGTCTCCATAATCTTTCCCCGTGTAGGGAATCACACACATACAGTTTGTTTTCATACCTCCTACATAATGATAGCCTACAATATTACAATACAGGAGAATATTGTAGGTGAAGGCATTCAAATTCAACGGGGCAGTCGCTTGCTGTGAGGAGGTGAGTAAGTCTGTTTTAAACCCAAGAATGTCTTTGAGCAAAGGATGGAGTTTCATACTGTAGTGTGGGGGTACGACCACTGAGACAACATGGACATGAGGCGCCAATGTAGTGATAGAAAAGTGGAAATTGTGACCATGCTGTCGATTCTGATTCAAACACTGCATCAACGTCTTCTCCGAATAAATACCGCGTGGAATGTTGAAACGCGTAAATTTGCCTTGTTCTCCCTGTTTGCCTTGTTTGCCTTGTTTATCTTGTTTGTCTTGTTTGCCTTGTTCACCCTGTTTGCCTTGTTTATCTTGTTTGTCTTGTTTGCCTTGTTCACCCTGTTTGCCTTGCTCTCCTCGCGGTGAATCCGTTTTGACAGGAAGGATAGAGGATGTAAAGACGGTTGAAATCGTCTCAGGATGATCCTTCAATGTCCCCACACTAAAGCTGACATCCACGGGTATTGTCTGAAGGGTATTGATGAAATTGACGACGGAGATACCGGCTTCCCATTGATCCCCATGGACTATGGGGATGGAAGGAACCAAGCGATTTTTGAAATGATTGGCTCTATTTTCAGGAAACAAATTGGGCTGAGCATTACTCAACAAGTGAATCGTTTCCTCATGCATGGTTGAGTGTCACTCTGTCCATAATTACCTAGTCTCCTTACGGCGGAGATGGAGTTTGAAATAGGATCGTCCTTCATGAATCGGAATAAATTCACCATCATCACCACGCAACTGAATTTCAATCTCATCAATAGCGGATGTAAAAATGGGGTAATAATCAATATTGGACACTTCATACGACACCATTTCCCCCAAACGTTGTTTCTCTTCAATGGGATGAATTTTCAAGATTTGTTCACGTTGTCCTCCCACAATACTTTCCGCCACAATATTACAATAGACGATAATGTTGAAGGAATTGGGAGTTAGGCTGAGGGGAGAGAGTGTTGTCATCTGTGTATTGGGTCCATAATAGGATTGGGGTAGACCTATACGATAGCTCAACGCTTCTCCAAAATCAATAAAGGCATGTTCCGCGGTTTTCACCGTCAAATAATGGTCTTTCGAGAGAGAGAGGGATACATCCGTCCACATCTGTAAATTCACTTGGAGTTTGGAAAAGAGTCCTTCCAAGGTATAACTCCCTTTGGGAATGCGGACACGATGAAACGAGGTAGAAATGTCTAGGGTGGGGTTGATGTAACCTTGCCGAATCATGTGGTCATAGATGTGCAACGGTTTCATGGTCTTGCTATAGAGATGAAGAAAAGGGCGAGGTGTGGGATGTGTATTCACCATCACCGATTGAATATCTTGTTTTCCCACATCCACTCCCAACACCATACCATCCACTAGATAAAACATGTTTTCTTGCCAGCGTTCCATCATGGTCGTCATGAGCTTTTGCATATCATCACTGAACCATCCAATAAAGGAAGTCAATCTATCTTTACAGACTTTCAGGGTGGATCCTTCTTGATACGCGACAGCGGGTGAATACAATGTCTTATCAGAGAGTTTATCTCCAAACAAGTAGGATTGTAAACACGTATTGGCCAACAGCTCTTTCGATTCGTAAGCATAAGGGAAATAGGATTTCTGAAACAAGCGATCCAATTCCTTCCCTTTCCATGGGAAGAGGGTGTCGAGGGTGTGGTTCCATCCTTTGGCATAATCAAAGGTATATTCCGGTAAACCATAGATGTGTAATGTCATCCCATGGGTGACATGTTTTGGACGTTGTTGATACCGACGGTAACTTGCAGAACAATGTTCCGGCGTTTCCGAGTGTATACAGGTTTGTTCATGATAGGTGAACATACCATATTCATGACTATGATTCAACATGTGTTGCCAGAGTTGTGGGGGATTGATTTTCAACCCATACCCTTCCGCGATTTTAAAGTGAAGCACGTGAAAGACACCCACTGTTGTATACGTCACCCACACCATATCAGGCAGGGGGATGGCTTGATTGAAAGCTTGTACAAAGGATTGGAGGGTATAATATTTCGTGGGTAAATTGAATCGTAATGGACTAGGGAGATGAGATAGGGTATGAAAAATCTCAAAAGAGTCGCCATGTTTGATGTTGAGAATATTGGGATGCTTCTTATCCTCGGTCTTATACTGTTGTGTCGGTTTTCCGTTTCGAAGCAAGACATGGGTCCCACTCAATGCATAGGGGACACTCTTCTTTTCAAAGAGAGCGTCCAATTCCATGGTTTGTTTCTGAAGGATAAAGGAGGGAACATGAATCGTGCTGAGGGGGATTTCCAAGATCCATTCGTCCCACACGTAGGTAGCTACTTGTTCTGTTTTGAATATCTCATAGGCTTTAGATTGCCGGTCCATCTTGATTTCCATATCGTCCGTGCAATCGATGGTCAGTTCATAATGATAGGACATGGATGTGATGGTCCATGTCATGGGGGCGGGGAAGATGGTATTCAAATAGGTTTCCAACGAATAATAACCTGTGGGGACGATAGAACTCCATGTCTTATCACTCTCTAAATTCTTGTAATAAAACGATTCAGGTCTAGACACATAAAATAACAGTTTGTTCTCCTTGATGAATTGACAAAGATCCGATGTCAACACAGTCACTTCTGCATTTACCCTATCTCGTTCACGAACGATCTCGTCAAGATTGTCAGTTCCTGCAGTGGGTTTGAATTCTTTCACCCTCCTTCTTAACGTAGCCAACCGTTCCTGTTTCACTTCAAAATCATGGAGAATATGCCCATACATCTCCATCAAATCCACCAAACTATGATAGGCAAATACATTATACGTGTTGTAGATATGATACTTTTCCGTAGATGTGAAGGGAAGTGCATGTTGCCCCGTTTCATGCTGCATATCCACACCACTGGCCAATACATTTTCTTTCCCATCTTTAGGATGGGAATGAACTAATTGATGAATGATGGGCCGTTTTGTGACTTGTTCCTTTTGAATCGATTGTCGAAAATTTTTCAATAAGACCGTATCAAACAATCGCTTCTTGGCTCCAAATCGTTTAGAGACTAAAACACCTTCCATCTTGTGTTGACGTAGGATGCGCATCATGTTGCGGTACTTTGCATTCAGTGTGTTGATATAGGTAGGCAAGAAACGGGTGGTGACTAAATCAGGAGCATCGGCTATATGAAGGGTAGGATCGATCTTGTGTAACTGTGTATCAATCTTGTCATACAATTGATCAATACGGTTTCTGAACCATGATACATGTTTTTTCTTGGGATGTTGATACTCCTTTTCACGCTCTTTTGGGGTGAGTGGATTGAGAAACTCCACTGGGAAAATAAATTGATTTTTCATGGTGCGTGTTGGTAAAGCAAACCATTTTTTAGAGGCCAAATGTTGCAATCGGAAAAATGTGCGTTGATACATTCTCACTGCTTTCATCAACGCTCTCAGTTTAGGAAGAAGGATGCGAAGATTATGAAACAGACCTATATGCCCTCTGGGAATAGGAGGTGCCTTTGCATTGCGTTTGAGAGAGCTCACAAAGGTATCGGTCCTCATCCACACAGCACGTGTCGTATCATCACTCAGGGGTTGTATATCCTGATAGGTCACTGGGGGAGCCATGGTAACAGTGGCTAATTTCTGCAATTCGGAGAGGATCCCATAATCCATCGCAGACAATGTATAACTGGAAGCATGTTTTACATGAAAGGACAATCTGTTGGATGAATGAAACACTAACTTCCCCACACCAAACCATTCTAATTGTTTGAATAAATTGAGCACTGAGATTTCATTTCCCAACATCCTTTCAATCCCATGTTTGGCAAAATGACAGCGGTGTAAGGGAATCACACTGAACCAATAGTCATGAGCGGGATATTTCTTTACGTCACATTCCTTTCGATGAATGGAGAGTCGTGTATGGATCCGAACGACATCCTTCAACGATAAATGATAGACACATTTGTCCAATAAGAGTGAGGCCGCCAAATGAGGGGAAAACACAAGGACGTAATGAAAGGCGGAGAATTCCTTGATTTGAAACAGGGAAAATGGGGCAATGTCAATCACATAGACATCTGCTTCCTCTATGCCATTGCCTCCATAATACAAGTAGGATGGATGTGTCGTGACAGTCATCATGCTGGAAATGGTGCGGCGTGTATATAATTCCATCGCTGTGATCATGGGGACTCGTTTCACTTCCTCATCGGATTCAAAAATGGTGTGACGACGGACCACATTGGTCCCTTCCATCGTATAATAAGGCAAATAGGCCTTCAAATCTTTCGTATCCACCATTTTCCCCACGGTAATATAACAATCTTCGGGAATCGTATCCACATTATTCACATACCCAAACTCTTTCAAGCCTACTTCCCATGTTTCTCCTTTAGGAATAAAAAGTGGATTTTCCAGTCGTGTAAAGAAATGATTGGCTTTATTGTCATACAAATGGGGTTGAGTATTGCTCAACAAGTACACATGTTGTTCCTCATGCAGTTCCTGCATGATTACAAATCAATAGCGGCGTACATTACCTAGAGGTTCTAAGTCTGTCACCCATGAGTTCATCGAGGCCGGATAACCTTGCCAGTGCACAAAATATTCTGGTCGTCCATTCCGACGTCGGGTCTTGAGCACTTTGTCCACTTGATAGACTTCTTCCTCCCGATGAATCACTTGTAATTCCTGAGCATAAAAGGATCCTTTGATCTCTTCTCCACTCAAGTCTTTGATCTTGTACATTTTGGTACCATGAGGGTTCTTGAGAATGTTGGAGACAATGAACTCTTCCGTCGACCAATTCGCTTCATACCCTCGTCCAAACGTTCCTTTATCACGTGAAATACGTACACGTGCTCCCACAGGGATAGTCTTCCCCGGGACTGCAACCTTTTTATAGTTTTGTCGGAGACGTTTCGCATTGTTTCGTTTCACTTCCTCGGTATTGGAGGCATTCACATCCATCGGGGTGAATCCTGTGGATGAATGGGTGCTGTGATTGTATGCATACATGACATCTGCGATATAATCCACCCAATTCTTGTGATTGGTGGCTGTAAAGATACGTTCCAATTTATTCTTGACAGTACGGTTCAATCGTTCGACATGAGCACATTTATAGGGACTGTAGATGGAAAACAATTCAATAGCGTGCTTGTCCAAGACGTCTTTCACCGGTCGGTTATAAAATTCACGACCTTGATCCGTTTGCAGTCGTTGCGGGGTGGGAATGGTTGCGAAAATGGCTTCTAAAACCCCCGACACTTCTTTGGCACTCTTGGTCTTGAGAGGGAATGCCCAGGCTTTGCGTGTAAAGATGTCCATCACCATGAGAATATACTTGTAGCCACGATTATGCTGTGCATACTTTTGATAATCGACAATATCCGCTTGAAATTGAATTTGCGGACCGCGTACACGATACGGGTGCAAGGGCTTAATACGATGCAATCGAGATTTGTGAAGGGTGTAGGTCGGTTGACGCATTAACCATTGTTTGACTTTTGTTTTTGAATAATGTGAAGCAGCAGCAAGTGCATTGACGCTTCCGTAGCCAGCGGGATGTTTGGGATTGTAATAAATCTTGTGCAACACCTCCTCCATCGACACAATCTGCTTGGTATTGACGTGGGGGTTGAAGATAGGCGGTATTCCCGTTGGAACAACAATTAAAGCTCGCCGTGATGGTGTACTGTGTCTCTGCGCTGTCGTCTGCGTTGCCTTGGCCGCAACAACGTCCAAAGATACGCGATAAGAATGAGGAGGCAATTGGCGCGGCTGCCGTTGCCATTACCTGAATGGTGAGCCATAGGATCCCAATTCAAGAACTCCTTTTTTACTTAAACGAGTATTGATGGATGATTTCAAGGGAGAACGCTTCGTCTTGGGAGAGGTGACAACAGAAGGTTTGACGACTTTCCCTTTAGATCGCTTGAGGACGGGTGGATCTGCGACGTGAGTGAGCGGAGGTTTTGCGACGTGCGTGAGCGGAGGTTTTGTGGTGTGCGTGAGCAGAGGTTTTTCCATTCGCTTCCCATGATCATTGTCCAAATTGAAAAATTGGCGACGAACTTTATCGAACAAATACAACCGGGCGTTCCATGCAGCGATATCATTGGCGGTAGGACGGTGACGCACAATATCTCGTGCAATACGGTCAAGATGGGCTTGTTGAGGAGTCATCATCATGGTTCTCACCCTCTGATCTTCCGCTTGACGTTGCAACATGGTCGACATCAGTTTGGTACTGTCACCACCACCACCCATTTGCTGTCCGCCACCGGTGTGTTCATTCATGTCAGATTTGGGAACCACCACTAATTCACTAAAGTCCATTTTCGTTTTATTGGGTCTTTTGCTTAACTTAAACACAATCATAGGTGGATTAAATAAGTTGGTGCGAAATCGGTACTCAAACGGACAATTCGTAGTGAAATCAATAAAGAGGTAGGCATAATTCCCATACTTTTGAACCAATGTCGTTAAAATATCATGTACGACGCTCATATTGCCTTTTGGGAGCATTTTCCCCATGAATTGAGCCAATTGTTGTTGATTTCTCGGATTATTGAACGCGACCAAATAATGGACATTGCCATTACGCATACGTTGTTCTTTATCACCATACAAATACTGTGTGATTTGCACTGCGAAAAACCGTTTATGATGAGATCCTCTTAAAAATAAGCCTGTCACAGTTTCATTGTTTTGAGATTCCTGTTGTAAATCATCGAGAACAATTAAATCATTTTCTTGCAATTGATCAAAATCATCTTGGGTAGGGACACCCATTTTCAAGATCACCTCTTGTAACTCTTTATGAAATGGACTTTCTATCCCATAATACCACCAGACTTTACGAATGGGCTTTTTGAATAAAGTATGACGATTCTTGATCATATTCGCCACAAACGTGGACTTTCCCGATTTACTAGGACCCGAGACAATCATGGATGAGTCATTCTCTAAACGGAAATCCATCTTGTCGAATCATAAAAGTCAGACATATATTCCATGCATCATGTATTAAACATAACTTAAAATAGTTTCCAAAACATAGAATCATTTCCAGAATAAAGAAGAGGTGGAAGAAAACGTCCACGTGTACATGTCTTAAAGAGTGAGTTTTCAAGAGCAGTCACCATTTCACTCATCAATGTCTTTTCCATGTCATGGGTAAGAGGATTCATATTGTACCGTGCAAATGCTTCCTTCAACATGTTGGGAAAGGCGCGACGATGGATTTCGTAGGCACTACGCACAATGAAATAATGTTCAATATAGTTCAACACAGACCACTTCTCATTGACACACTGTCCTGCTTTGTACCATGAGGATGACACATACCACTGACTCTCCTGCTTATGTTCCACCATATCCTTGAACATTTCGAGGAATCGATTGATCCATTTCTCGGCTTGTATTTGATCACCGTCAAAGATATGCAGCGCGTGTGACTCTTCCCGGATGCGAATGTACACGCCGAGTGCTTGCACCTTGGCATAATCCGTCCGCATCATCTTCCAATCCTCTTCCTCCGTGGGTTGAGCACTCCACCTCTGAGAAAGCATGTTTGTCATCTCATCCTCCTTTTGTTTCATAAGTGCAATGCTGTCCTCTGATTGAGAGAGATGATCGAGATCCTCTATAAAGTGTTTGAGTTCCTCCCAATCAATATCCTGTTTAGATTGCACCATGTGTATCAGATCAAATAAACCACTGGAGGGAATGTGTGCCTTCTTTATATCGAGTGTTAGCTTTGTCTTCTTCTTCTTTTCCTCCACCGCTGTGCTCTGACCTTCCTCCGCCTGTTTGATACGGACTTGGATTTGATCCACAGTAAAACACAGTTTCAGAGTCTTTGTCTGTGGATTATAGTATATGCCTGTGACGCGGAAGATGGTATTTGCTTGAAGGAAGGTATTCTCCTTGAGATTGGCAAGAAGATGTCCAAGAGTGGCCAAACTAACCTTCTTGTTCTTTCCATTCTCCTTCATCAGGAAGATGGGTGTGTCCTGCTTCAGCTTCATAAAGACACTGTCGTAGGCCGATTTCTTGTGTACATAACCGAGACAGGAGGTGAAGTTGTAGGCAGATTCGGGTTGGACTTGTTTGTAGAGGGATTGTATCGCATCTTCCAACGTCTCCAGATCGCGTGAGACGGCTTGAGAAATGGTGAAGAGGGAGGTGAGTTGATCGGAACCGTACCCAGTGTTATTGTACGTTTGTGCACGCCATCCATAAAATCCCGTGGCAAACACGAGTTTTGAAATGTCTCGTCGTGATTGCCAATCCATCGCATCCATCATCGCATTCTCTCCGCGAATGGGATAATATCCAGTGTTATTCCATTTCTTGCCCAATACCAGACGTGTGATGGGCAGAGGCTCCAACTGTGGATGTGCCTTGGTAAGGTAGTTCTTCTCGGCTTTCCCATTCGTATGGAAATAGGGTTCCGTCGCTTCAACAAAGACTGGCTTCGATGTCGGTGTATCTGACGAATACGTGACTTTCACCTTCTTCGCGAGAGGAGCTTCCAACGTGTTCGTACGTTTACCCATGACTGAATGAAAATGATTGAAATGGCTCAGTTTATATAGAGTTGAGCGTGGGAAAATTTCTTCTCATTGGTTGACGCCCACGCATACAAGTGCTCTGATTGGTGCTCCGTCAAATTCACGATGAATCATTCATTTTTGGTGGTGTACGGGGCTTGTCCCTTTTTGTAGGTCAAATTCACGAGATAACGCTTGATTTCATGGGAATTTGCTGAGTCATTTTACGATAACATCGGTCGATTTGGTGTGGAAAAGTACCTCAGAATTCTCGATAAATCACCTGATTTTACGAGGATTTGTAACAGAGTGTGTTCTTCAAAGTCACAGTGAATCGATTGATATCATGGGAAAATAACACATCAAATCCGTAGTATTTTTAACGATGTCATGGGAAAATCATCCTTTAAATCTTCGGTATATCGTTTGATTTCATAGGAATTTTACTGTGTGAACGTGTCTTATTCACACTCTTCGATAAATCGTTCGATTTCATGGGAATTTCATTGTGCGGTTTGGTGGGGTTGAGTATAGGCGTTTTGGACACATCATAATTGACGACTTCCACATCGAGTAAGGGTTTTCCACTCTCTTTACGTTTTTTGATATCTTTCATCATTTTTCGACCAGATAAGAGGGTAACCAAAATGAATATGACGAGTGTAAAGAATTGTGATAGGGTTTCTTTGAATGAACCAATGAGTGAACATTTTAAATCTCCTCCGTTGGCTGTTGAAAGTGTGTTCACTATGGATTGAACATTGTCCATGATGATAGTATTGATGACGTGGGTATGGTTTACTTAGTGTTTGGAACCGATCGATGCATGTAAGGCTTGTTTGAAAGCTGCTGGATTATCGTGATATGCCATGGCATAGGCTTGTGCGAAGGGGATTTGTTTCTTGTTAAATTTCCGTTTTTGACCCAAGTATTTGCGAGTTTGAGGGGGTGGTTTCACAAATTTGCGGAGAATTCCTTTGTAAGATTGAATAAATTCGTGCTGTAAAGGTGTTAATTTCCCTGGATTCTCTCGCATTCTGCTCATGAGTGCTTGCATATCCTTGACATATTCCTCAGGCAATTGATCGACATGACGATTAATTTTCTTTTTCGAGCATCCTATCCCTGAACTTAGGGATTTCAGTACATTGGTAAAGTCCTGACGTCGACTTGAACATGATTCACACTGACACGTCATTCTTGTCTATCATCCTCTATCCCACATAACTTAGTTTACATGGCGTTCACCAAATTCATGTAGCGTGCGTGGACGTCTGCATTTTGGTTGGTTAAGTGGGCAATAAACTCTTCCTTTTGAGTCAGCAAGTCACGCATGCTTTCCAATGTCTCATCCAAATAGTCTCCATTGCCATCTGTACGATTGGGTTCATGAATGGTTGATTAAATGCATCTTCCAACACGTGCAAGATGCGTTTGCGAGCATTTAAATGACGTTCATGGAGACGAATAGAATCGTTCAACAGTTGAACAATGGCGCTGTTTTTCAAATTGTTCAGTTGAATAATGTATTCGTGGGAGTTGTCAATGACAGGTGAATTGACTGGGTAAAACATTCTTTCCTCCACGGGGTGTGCGTCCATGGGTTGTTGAGAGGTTCCTACACCCACCGAGTGTTGTTGTTGAGGGGTTCCTACCCCCACCGAGTGTTGTTGGCGAGGTTCTCTTGATTCTTGTACCTCTGGATTTCCCACTGTGTTCGACATGGTTTGGACATAACTGTTGTGATCATTGACCGGACCTGGGTAGTTATCAAATGTCACATGACTTAGTGTAGGTTGAATATTCTCTAACGATAGAGGACTCATATCAATCTCATTCGCAGCCATGGCTAACACATCGGGTGGCAATCGATTCCATTCTTCTTGTATTTGATGGACCGTATGGGTGGGATCCGGGGGAGCATCCACTCTGGCTCGATCGTCAACCATACTTTTCACGACAGCTTGTAGCATAGCGTGAGACGGACCAGGTGTTGCTAAGGCGCGATGATCCGCTGGAGAAGGTCGAATGAGTGCTTCTAGACTATCGTCTGCATCCAAATCTGTATTCATAGGTTGAGGGGGTCGCAAGGGGATTGCACGACGTGCGGTGGGTGATAATTGACGATCTTGTCCTGTCAACGTAGAGGACACCTTCAAAGAGGGTCTCGGAACATGCTGTTGAATAATATACTTGAGTTTGCTCACATTTTCTCCCTCCATTCGCTCGTTTAAAATATGGGTATGTTGACGCGCAAATTGTTGAGCTGTCTTCCTATCCACCGTTCCATCGAGGGTTTCCCCGCATAGACATGCATAGATGAACTCTTCACTTGCTTTGATCTCTTCTTTTGATTTATATTTTAGATGGTGTGAATTATAAATATGCCTTCTCAGACGATCTTTTTGATAAGGGCATTTACAGATAGGACATAGGGTTATTCTCAATTTTCGCAACGTCAGGGTCTCTTCACTTTCACGCGCTCCTCCCTTCATGGTTGATTTTTGTTGTGTGTTCCTGTGCATGCTTAAATACATTTGTTGGCCATTGAAACAAAATACTGAAATGAGCACAGATACGATTCAATGTCTCTTTGATATAAATAAGACTTGCTGCTGAAATCACACGTTTATGATACAGCTCTTGTACATAGGTCAAATGTTTTTCATTCATAAACTTCCATAGTGTGTCCTCATACAAAACGTCATCCTCAAAAATAGCCATGAGTAAATACACACGTCCCACGATGGAATAGCGGTCATTCAGTACCAATTGATTCAAATAGACGGTGGACGTGTCGGTAAACTCTTCTAATGTGGGGATATCATTGCCTCGGATGCGTTCATCGAACCAAAAATCAATAAGGATCTTCATCCGCGCTTGGTGCGAAGGAGTGGTCGAACTGTCTGTGGGCGTGATGTCCATCTTCCACGTGGTCGTCTTTTTCGAAGATGTCTTGTCCGAATAGGGCGATGTCGTCTTTTTCGATAATAGGGTAGGAGTAACATGATCTTATTTGAGAGAGCGTGAGGATCCATAACTTAAATAGTCACTCATCGCGGTGAGTATGCGTACAATCTCTCTCAGAAGAAAAAGGAGTACCAGTAGCATGTTTTTCCAAATCTATCAACCCCAATAGCAGAATGCTTATAATATGGAAAAGCAACATGATTCATACAACGACATTCTTTATTCATACTTAGTCTGCGTCGCTTACATATTCTTCTTCTTCTGATGTCCATCCAACAGAGAAATATTCAAAATTAAACGTTATACAATAGACACCAAGAATCTCTTTGTTATCACTGTCCATAAATTCATAGTCCCATACGTTCTTTAGTGAGGCTAAATAGTCATCCATTTCTTCGACGTCACTTTCATAATACCGTTGACTGGCACCCATCAATGGTGGAGAACCATTTCTTTTGTATTCATAAATCGTGAATGTATCCATGGAGAGTTCACATTCAGGCTTCACTTTGATCTTCTCCTTCACATAGGGAATCACTTTCTCCAACATCGCGTGCGGTTGACATGTCGTTTTCGGGTAAATAATGAGCTGATTTGGATAGGTGTACACGTGAAAGTCTTCCATCATGTATGTGTCTTGATCGTTTCTCTATTTTTACCTAGTTTTCCAATCGATAGGTGCTCCGATATAGAATGGGGTACACCCAATGCTCTGTTCTGTGCTCCGAGCATGGAATGGGGCACGTCTAATGCTCGGAGCAGGGGATGGGACAATTGCAACACTATAAAGCCAAGTCGAAAATGTTCCACCTTCATAACACTCGTGAACATACAAGAGGATGGTCGATCTCACCGGATTAAGGGTTCGGAACGCGTTAGAAGAGGCGATTGTGATCCCAGACACTCCACCACCGACCCCAGAAGAAGATGATTTTCCAACGGATCTACCCTCTCACTGGGGCTCCATTCCCGATCTGGACGGACCGTATTCCCTCCCGCCAACACCACCCACCATCGATGGACCTTATGTGTTGCCACCGTCACCCTCCGTCACCGATCCCGGATCGTCAAGTCTGATCGGCGAGAATTGGGAACTTGACTTTCTTTACGATGAGCAGGAGAATATTCCTCCTAGCATCGATGACTATCCTGATCTCGATCTTCTATCCACCCGCCATCCCTTTCGCGAACCATTGACGAACCTTAGTGATTATTTGAACCGTCGAACAGAGTTTGACAACATCAACGAAGCCATCGCCAACTGGGACAGTGTGGACTTTATAAGTGAAGTCAGTGACTGGGTTTTTTAAATGTAATCATTCTTTCTATCTTGTTTTCTTCTCAATAAACATACATGGTAAGGTTTGACTATTTTATTCAAGGGTGAACTGGGTTATAGGACATATCATGATAGAATAGAAGTTAAAATGAATGATTGAATTTTAAGATTGGAAATCGTTCATAAAATTGACAGTGCTATCATTCCCAAGTCAATGATTATCAAAAATAACAGGTCATTGGAATAACATTTTATTATAGAGATGCACTTTCTTGAGTTATTTCACAACATGCATTATTCTTGCACAAGGTACGATGTTCGGCATAATCACTGAAGTTACAATAATGAACAATATAAGACTTGTGGAGTTGTCCATTGTCCACCGTGGTTGATTCATGCATCACAGTGATGTGATCAACCTTGGTCCAGGCCCATGCAGCTTCACAGGAATCATAATTTAAATACAGTGTATGCACATAAAGTCGATAGTGTAGTTCAAAGCAATAATGAAGGAGAATCTCAACCACATCTGACAGCGCACAGTGGTACCCATACTGTACTTTGGCAGCTTGCGTTTCTGTGAGTGCTTTCCCTCGGCGTAAATGTAACAGGGCTCGACGGTACGCTTCTTTCCCTTCATACTGGGAATGATTCATCCAGTTGCATCCGCGACGCATATGTTCCTTGTAACCAAGTCTATACACTTCACTATCCCGCATACATGAGGTGAATATATTCCAATGAGAGTCAATGCGTTGAGACCATTCGGGGAGAGAAATACTATCCATGGTCACTTTTTCCAAGAGTTTTATGCTTTTCAACCAAGCTCTTTCCATCTCCGATAATCCATTCCCTACAATCAGTTCCACGTCTCCATACTCGCGTGTCATTTCATGGACCCAGCCATTAAAACGGTGAATAATCACACTCTCTTCTGCACCACATTTTCCAATCACACGTGGGTTGAGCCCGTGAATAAAATGAGTCGCAAAAACATCACACCCCGATGTCTCATGTTTGATAAAGTCATGGAAGCGCGATGTAATGGTCACATATCCACTCGGTTTATCATCTCTGGGTGTATAATGACACCAAATGGCAGCGACTTCCTGCATGGGATCTCCTTCCGTATCAAATACGATGAAATTGCGCACCGGCTTCTTCTGCTCCACCCACCATTGTTGTACTTTAGGATGATCAAATGTAATGGAATAAGAACCTTGCATGAGCTCGCCCAAATGCTGAATCCGACGCATCGTGAAATGAATCTCGTCTTGTGTGTCTCGACTTATATACCCGTCCCTAGGGTGGTGTACAACATGATTGGTTTAGCGATGATGACGTCTCCTTCGACGTTTTCCTCCTCCTGATATTTTATTCGCTATAGCACTTACGCCTGCGGCACCGGCTGCACCCGCTGCTCCCAACGCTGCAGCTTTCCCTGCGGCAATAAGTGCAGGGACGAGGGGGAGTAAAAATGGGAGGATACCTCCTCTTTGTTTACGACTCCCGCGGTAGATTCCACCCTTTTGTCTACGACTACCACGGTAAATACCCCCTTTCTGACCTCCGCCTTTTTGACGACGGCTTCCGCGATAAATACCTCCACGTTGCATGATTGCTGTGTTAGGATAGATGACTCTACTTAGTTCTTACGCTTCCCAATCAGAACTTAGTCACAACAATAGGAGAATGATCACTACATTTATTCATCATCCAAATCTACATTATACGTGAACCAATTCAATTGGTTCTTCAAAACAATGGGTTTCAGAGGTCTCCCTCGTTTCTTACTAAAGTCAAATGAATATTTGCGTGGGTCCCGATTTCTATTCTCTGGTCGAAGCGAGGCTTGGGGGACACTATTCACTTCCTTGGGTGGATTCGGTTGACTCTCATATATCCGTTTCAACTTTTCGCGCTGATTTTTCCATATTTTCTTGCCCATATGCTCCTTATGCAGCGAGACAAATTGATGGACCTTCTCTTCCTCCACGTCACGATGTAGCATCTCACCACAGACACACATATAGACAAAGTTGTCGCATGCCTCATTCGTCTTGCTCCACGCCGGATTCCTTCCACACACCTCCTTATGTTTTTTGCAAACATGTTCCCATAAGAAGAATGCTTGGTACATGTTATGACACCAGGGACAGCGTGCCAACTTCACTTTTGACAAGTCGTACAGATATGAATTCGTACTCTCCGGCTCCACTGGGCGATTCGGGTCCAAGGGTTCGGTGGGCATATACATGCTCAAATAGGGACATAAATGTTCATTCCATTCATTCTCCTCCTCCTGAATCTTCTCATCACAGTACCTGCACCGACCCACACATGGGTGTTTATGGTAAGCTTCCATATTATAGTCTTGTTTGCAAAGCAGGCAGGTGAACTCACTCTCCTTGTCGCCCCAATAACCTCTATCCAGTGAGCACTGATGATCGGTAGTCCACCATTTCCCACAACGATCGCAATACTCCTTCCCTATCTCCTTGCGTCCATGACGGATGCATTGTGAAAACAGTCGGAAGCGTTTATTGCAAAACTCGCACTCATAATAGGGTTGAGGGCGGGGACGGACTGTGGTTCGCCTCTTCTTTGTTGGTGGTTCCATTAAATCGTGGTTCAGATCATGTATCTTACGTAAACAATGAACCAAACCCAATGTCAATCTGCATACACAAGATTCCTCCAAAATAACGACACTCCAGTTGAGAACGTAACTTCTTCTGCAACGAATCAATCAGTTCTTCCACGTCCCAATCGTCACCAATGTTCAAATAGCGATAGGACACGTCCAGTGCACCTTTGGGGAACTTTGCAGATGTTCGAATATCAAACAAGAAGCGCGGTCCATACAGTATTACATTCAGCAACTGAATACGAAGCTCTGCAATAATCTTCTCTAACGACACACTCTTCTCCTTTGTCGGAATAATATACAGTGTATTACAGTCTCGTTCCACAATAAAGTCTTTCGATGAATAAGGTGTATAGGATATCTCCTCCTTGGGATGACGTGTCGCAGCCAGAGGGCGTAACGTTACTGTTGTCGGCATATGATGAGAATGAATTTCTCTGACAGCGCCTTTCCTTATATACCCTGCTGTGACTCATCACACGTGCTCGGCGCCGCGTGCTCCGATTGGTGCTCCGTGCTCTACCCCCAAGTGCGCCGATGCGTGGGCGTGTGCTCTGTTTCCTGTCTTCTTCGCTACCCGTGCTCTGATGCGTGGGCGTGTGCTCCGATGAAAGAGCAGGTCATGACCTTTCGAGCAACTGGTGTGGAAAGGGGCTAGAATTGGCTACTTCCAGCTTCAAATCCACTTGGAGAAGTTGCGAAGAAGTCCCCAAAATCAATTTGAAGTAACCGGAAAATATTTTAACGAGGGCTTTTGATACAGGTCAAATTCAATTTTTTTGAAATTCAAATTTTGAATTCTATTGAAAGAAATTGTCCGGTACTTCTATTCTTTCCCCCCCCACATGTTTCCAAGTTTTCCAAAATCATCAAATTTTGCCAAAGTTAGTCACATTGGGTTTAGAGCAGACTTGATCTGTCACTGAGTGACACTACAGCACGACTGAGAAGTCTTGCTTGAACTCTGGGATGAAGGATTGGTCCCTTAGATACTCAGTTAGAATACAAGGTATAGCTGTGATCATGAACTTCGTGTGATTGTTGTCTACAGACAAATGACGAGCAGATGTCTAATTCTGAGGCTGTGAATGTTCTGCAAGTCAGATAAGAGGAGATCTACACACTCAACGCTATGCGACGTTAGTGAAACTGCCCGTAAGCAAGAGAAGATCGTTGACGATGCAATGCTTCCGGGTGTCAACAACAGAAATGAAGGGGGGAAAGAATAGAAGTACCAATGGTCCAACTTCAAACCCACTTGGAAAGCATAGCTGAACGATTTCACAAGCGATTAAAACATTTTTGGAATTATTTTATCGTCACCACAGCTTGATAAATTTTTCGAAGTTCAACTAATTGACTTCGTAAAACAATAAAAGGGCGAGACAGTCGAGAAAACATCACGGTGGACAGTTGCTTGCTCCGACGTACCCGGATTGATTTCAAAAGTGAATTCCTCCAGAAATGATTGTCCAGATATCATGAAGATTGGTGTTGATGGAGATTTTTTAAAAATTTCTTTGTCTTCCATCTCTTCTGATTCTGTCACCTGTTCTCCAAGACACCCGTCGTGGAAATACTTCGTTTAGAAATTCACCAAGTTCAGACTTCATGGAAACCGGCGTAAAGCGAATTCTTATATTGGCAATTGCACAATCAGTACAAGAAAACTACGCAAATCTCGTGAAATTATGGACTGCCTTGGAATTAAATGGAACATGTCAGGACTTTGTAGTAGCAGCAGATCTCAAAGTACATAACTTACTTCTTGGACTTATATCTCACGGCGCTAGCCATCCGTATTGTTGGTGTGATAGCAGAAAGGGATCTCTTGAGCTAATCAAAGAAACATAGAACATTTGATAAATTGAGATCAAAATTTTGGGATTATATTGATGCTGGCCGTTCCAAAGCATAGGCTAAACATTTTGACAATGTAACCCATCCTTCCACTGTGAAACCAACTGATTTATCGAAGTCTGTCTTGGAAGTGGTCGTTCTTCCAGAATAACATCTGTTCACGGGACCACACATGCACGTATGAGTCGGAATTCTATGCGGCTAACCTCGAACAGTTAGTCTGTGCTCGGCCCCTGTGATAGCACTTCCCGATAATATTTTCGAATGCTGGTCTGACATATTGTTCCATCAGTTATTAGCTACGTTTTGAGTCGATAATATGCACATAAGAGTCCTCAAAATCAGAGATATCACGGATAATCTATATACATACTTTTCAGGGTGGAATTATGCTCAATTTGCTGAATTTTAGAGCGCGTAATTCAAAATTGTCACACTCGGTAAGCATAGACATCCAATTGAAGCGATCAGGTTTAATATCATCAATTTTGAAAACGCTTGTATAGTTCTTCAGGAAATTACTTGAGCATTGTAAAGATTAAATGTACTTTCATTCGCTTTCGTCTTTAGTGAAAATTCATTGAAAATCTTAACCCTATTCGCATCAATCCGCTCCCTGTCGAATTCTGTTGTCAATGCAGTCTGTGAGTCTGGAATTTTGACACTTTCAGCTTTTACCTACTTATTTTTCAATCTCACCATTGGAAGATTCCTTACTTGAACTTTGTTTAGAAGCTAACATCCAAATGAAGGCATCTTTTTCAAACGCAAATGAATTTTTTCATATGCACATGGGCCTAAATAACTCCTTATAATCAAAATCACCAAAAAATGTACAGGGCCTACAGCAGAATAGTCAATAGACACCACATGGCTAGTATCCTTAAAATATAATGTTGTAGCATTAGAATGAATGTGCATATTACTCATATTCATTCCAATGTAGGTGTTCAAATTTAAAAAATGCGAAATGCGATGAACACTACTTAAAGTTTTTTGTAAGCGATTTTACTTTATTTGCCGTTTTTGATGGATTTCCAATGCTCTTCCTAAGCTTTGTTTAAATATTTTGTAACCTACAAAAACTTAAATCATCCATTTGAGATGAAAGATCTTGAGTTATTAATGATCCTATGAACAATAGTGCATTATTTACATAGTGTTTTGCTACTTATGAAAACAAACAATTTTTGAATTCACAAAAGCCAACCTACTCGAGTATAGATCTGTTCAAATGGAATGTCACTCATCATGTAAAAAGTTTATATATGATTTCCTGAATAAAGCGTGTAAACATATTGTCCAATTTACTCCGCACAATGATGATCATAATTATGTACATCATGTAGTTGAGAAAGATTGGATTGTTGGTTTAAGTCCAAGTTTAAGAAATGATTTAGGTTACCTCGCTAGCGCCTTAACAAGCTGTGATAATTATAACGTTAATTACCACCCAAGTGGTCATAAACAGTTAACATATCGAGAGGAAGCTTATTATGTAGATCTTATTCCAAAAAATGAGAAGACGTTGGTGAAGAAGATTGTGATTAAGCCAAGAAAGACAAACATGACTCCTGAAACATTATTGAAGAAATTTAATTATCTCCTTCGAGTTGATGGTAAACAAGTGGCAACATTGACTTATATCAAAACATCTAATCATATTGTAATAAATAAATTAAATGATGATGATCTAGTATTAGTTTGTTCAAAAGATTTTCATCAGTTCTTACGACATCGTTCTGCAGCTGTTCATGGAAAATTTGATATGCAACATTTACCATGTGAAAGGTCAAATCAATTTGATACAGAATGGACCGTATCTTTATACAGAAAGTGTGTAGAGCCTTTAGGTGGTATCTTACATGAAACAAGAGTGTTGATGCCTCGCATTATTATTTCAGTTAAATTAGTTGTAGATTATTTAAATGAAGTGAATAATGAGCAACAAATTTCATTTTCTGAAAAAGAAGGTGTTTTGTCTCTCACTATAAGTGGAAAAGGTATTGAACTAATTATGGATAAAACTCTAATGGACATTTTGGGTTTTGATCAAAATATCTTTAAAAGTGGTACTGTAACCAAAGCTAGCGCAGACATGTCACTATCGCGTCGTATTAACTATATTCAGATATATTCCAATATTGGTGAAGATGTACGTGTGGGAGATGTTGAAGCTCCATTGCTAGCAATGATACCATACCAGCCAAAAAGCTGCAGTATTTTATCTGAGCATACTTTCAAGAAAGTGCATTATACAAAGCTGAAATCAAACTACATCCCACAAATTGATATTGCAATTTATGACGATGCTGGTGCGTTGATTCCTTTTCATAAAGATGCTGTGACAAGTATCACACTCCATTTCCGAATGAAGAGTTAATGCAAAAGTATGCTAATATATTTTTCCAATGTGAATAACATGGAAAGTGAAAATAAGGACTCGTTTCTAATCTACTTGCCCAGTAATGCTTCTATGAATAAATTTCCCAAAAATAAACCATCAGACTATCGAGTAGAATTAAATCGCCCACTACATTTAGAAGGTGAATGGGAGGTTGGCGTTTCTAGTATTTGCTATGATAGCAATATTCAGAATGTGAATGATGTGGAAGAAATGATATTGACTCCTCGCACCCATGATGGAATAACGATGAATAATGCATTCCAGTTCCCATACAATTTAACGTCAGATGGAAAGTGGAACTATGAATGGATTCAGATAAAATCAGATTGACCAAATGGAATATGCGTCCTTTTTCACCCTTTGCCAAATTGTGGGAAAAAAAGAAGCTTTTCGAAAAAATGAATGACCCGAATTTTAAAGTTTAATTCAAAGTGCAGTAGAGGGACTAAAAAAGGCCGCTTTTTTAGGTTAGCCGCAATTTTGAGTCTTTTTATGAAATAGTCTGTTTAGGCCTGCAGTGCACCTTCCATATGTTGGCCTACTTAGGAGACTATAAAAGGTAGGCCTACGGTACTTAGTTTATGTCTTTCAAATTTCGCATTAAGGCATTTTCAGATAATTTGACAACAAAGTTCCGCTGTCTGAGAATTAAGGCCATACATAAAAGACCATATAACGGGATAAAGAAAAACTTCATACTTGTGGTATCGTCCATCATCCACGTAGAGAGTAGAGGGGGTTCGACTGTGAGTCCACGTGGACACTATGGGAAAATGTTGAAAATCATGACTTTTTCAAAATGTTTAGAATTCCAGGAAATTCTATATAGATAACCAAAAGTTGAAATAGACTACCGGTACACTTTTCTTCCAAGATTCACCTCATTAAATAAGTGATCGAATTCCTACCACAGGCAAAATTTATACCAAAAAGCAAAACGAAATACCAGTTTTAAATATGAAATATGATTCACAATCAATTCTACAAATTCAAAATATAGCGTACCAACCAGGCTGGATTCACCGGAAATCTATTCAACTTGGACATTTATGAAAATTAACTACCATAGTTTCATTCAACCGGCCCATACTCACATATTCATGCATGGAAATTGTAGAACAGCCTAAATCTGCACTTACATAATGGGCGGATTTATCGAATAATCACAGTGGCTTATAATCGGGCACTGCATCCACGATAGGGAGATAGTGAAGTTAAACTCATATACCGCAATGAATATCACATCAGTAATTGTCCACTGTCCGTGAGGGGTGGGGGAGAGATTTTGGCCACTGTCCATGGCATGCATTTTCCATTAGAGGGGAGGGGGTCAAAAATCCCATTTTTTGTCCACGGGGATGATAAGGCGATCTGATCCCCATAGGCCTATGTATGTAAGAATACAGTAGGTCTTGCAGCATACTTACATTGCATGATAATGTAGTACGCAGTCTAAAATTTATGCATACTTTTGCTTCGCGATGCGCTACGAGTTTTAACCGCCCCTAATTCTTCTAATTAGTGCATAATTCTCTCAACATGTGTTGAAATATCTTTGTTAATTTTGTAATAGTCAATGGTCATTTTTCATTTCGGTACTTCATGGTTTCACGAACGGACCGAAGATTACCAATCGGACCCATACATAAGGACCGCAGACAAAACGGACCCTTTGATATGGACCTTCATTTGAACAATACGGACCCTATCAAGAGGGGTCCGTATTTTGTTTATAAGGTTCGTATTTTGTTTATACGGTCTGCAACCTAGAGTGACAAATTGGACCATGCATCGGGACCTTTTCGGACCCTACATACGGCCGATTTCACTATATCAATAGTGTATGATGAAATTAAATAATTCAGTTGCATTATGGACTGTTTGAAAACTATTTATGTTGAAAACTACATGTAATCACAAGCTTATCAGCTTCTGACTCGGTTATGACAGCAGCTTCCTAGCTTCTAGCTTTCTAGCTTCTTAACTCGTTTACCGCCGCCCCCAGATGCAAGCGCATAGCATCTAAGTGAGCTTTATATATTATGCTATATCCGCATAAAAATGTATATCTGCAGTAAAGGAAGCTGTGTGCTTCTCCTTAAGGTATAGAAAAAGTGCTGCGTTAACGCAACATGAGCTGAATCCGATATCCCAGTAGGCCTATGTTGTCACCCGCATCCGAAAGGTGCCAGATGCACCAGCACGACTTAGGCGGTATAGGGTATACGAGAACCTAACCGTCATACCTATTGACTATTCAAGCCAATAGTCAACTTGTTACTCCCGAGAACGAACCACCGGCTCTCTTAAGGGCCACCATGGGGCAAGACATGATAGAACCTCCACGCGGTTTGCCCTGGGCAGTCTTCAGACTGGCGAATACTATCATTAAGTTGAATCTGCTATCAGTCAACTTGAACGTTGCAAATGAAGTTCGGTGTAATACTTCCTTTCGACGGGCGTTCCTGTAAAGGGCGGCGGTGAAACCCGTAGCTATGTATACCGCAAGGGACATTCGGCAATGGTCAATCTTGTTAAACCTCTCTGCGTCATGTTTGCAAGTGATTGCCTCTGTCTCAACGTAGTATGCATTCGCGCCAGGGCGACATTTAGCCAACTGTCGAAGGTTGCCTAAAACTTTCCATTGCATACGTTATGAGAACCATGAGTTCTACCTGTCTCTATCAATGAGACGAATTGATGAATGGAATGAAATGGGAGGACATTCACGCGCCACACGCAACATAACACACTTCTCTCTTCCGTAGTCTAACAAGCTCTTTACACATGGATCGCAGTCGATTGCTATCCTAACAAGCTCTTTACACATGGATCGCAGTCGATTGCTATCCCTGTATCAGAAGTGTAAGCTATCTTAATTTTATTTAACACTATTTCATCTACCATCATCGCCCAAATGAAATGTTATAAGATTTACAAGTTAAACTAAGCGTGGTACTATTTCCAAATGAAAAAATATCCATGGTTAAATCATCCACTGAAGCACCATTAAAGTAAGTCAGTATGAAAGCAAAGATAATACGAAATAAAAATTTATTATGGCATGTATTTCAAAAGGTCTTCATCGTCAATATCGTCCCAGAGTCTGACTTCACATAAATCGCAAAAACAGTTCACTTGCTTCAATCGTTCTTTTACCGCGAGCCTCACTTTGTCGATGTACTCCCACTCCGCCATAGTTCGTGGCTGGGAGTTAGGGGTGTACCACTCCCATAATTGGTGGAGGAATTTGGTGCTGGTGATCTCCATCACATCATCAGTATCATACTGCAGATACTTCCACCTCACGCCTGTTAAGTCGGGACACTCCTTCTCACATACACTCTCCTCTTCGTCGTCCGCTGGTAATGACAACTTTTTGATATTGTCGAGTCGGTATATTTTCTCCACCTTCCCCTTCGTTGGAGCGTTTGGTGCAACGAGCGCCTTTGGTGATGAGCATGGAGAAGAGAATTTTGTGTTCGGTGTTGTCGGAGGGCTTGTCATGTTGACTGTGAATAATAACTTTGAAATGTTTTCTAATTCTTAAGTATAAACAAGGAACCAATCAGAATGAACAGCCAATGAATGATGAATATGAAACTATATATGCAAAGTGACATTCGTGTCATTTCACTCTGTCTTTGAGACGTGTAAGTAAACTGTTCTCTAGTGAAGTCTCTATCTTGTTGAAGAATCAACCTTAAACATAATTTCCTTGAAATGGTAAGTTGAAGATTTCCTCTCTCATCTCCCTCAAACGTGTGGCTAATAGCATCTTCCTCAATTTCAGGCATCTACTTCATCACCAAAGCCCTCTCCTTCTCGAGGAAAGTTTAGAGCTATTGAGTGAAAGTAGGTTGTAACAATACAGACTTTAACAGAGATGATAGAATGATTTCTCTTTCAGGTGATGTTAGTTCCAGCTCGGGACTCTCGCGACAAGGCAACGAGTGGGAATGTGCTGACTGCGGACATATTTTTACAAGGAAGCACAGTCTCCTTCGACACATCAAACAACGTGTGTGTCAACGCAAAGCGGCATCAATCTCCGGAGGTGAAGTTGATTCTGACGATGACATCTCCTTTCCTTGTGATTTGTGCCCTCTTTCTTTTGATAGTCACTTTCAGTGATCTTCGCACAGACTTCAACACACGCATGCAAATGATCACTACACCAACGGTACCTCTACAATCTCCCTCATTAATGTTTCACATAATAATTTAGTACGCGACTACTGCATGGAGTCCAATACTCAAATAGTAGATTTTCCTGAGAGGCTCCTTAAAAATTCTAACATTATCGAAGCGCTCTTCAACAATTTAGACAATTTTAGAATGAAGGCGCTCATCTACCTCAAACTAAAATATATAAAAATAGATTTTCAAACGGGTCAAGTGATGGAGAGAATATAGTTTCATGTTCCTTCCTCTTCCGCAACCGAAGTTGTAGACTGCGAGTCTAGGCTAAATTTCCATATTCAATGTTTAAACTCAAATGTAGATGAATTCAATCAACGCGACAGCGCTCTCATTTTTGATAGTGTGGACTCAGCCATATTCAAAATTTCCCTATTAGAAAGTCATGCAGCTCGAGGCACATTTAAACTACCAAAAACGTTGTATAATAAGAAAGCTGTCATCAATGTCGATTGTAAATCGCAGTGTTTCAAATACGCAGTCCTATCCATCCTTCACTATAATGATATCAACGCGAATCGAAATCATACCTATAGCTATAGACAGTGGGAGGATGAACTAGACTTTGAAGGTTGTGATAGTAACAACATGAAAATCAAAGATGTAGAAACGTTCGAAAAACATAATAAGATTAAAATTGTCGTTCACGTGTGGGAGAAGGGGTTGAAGGGTGTCCGCTATAATTCACGTTCAACTTGTTATGAACGTGTAGTCAACCTCTTATTAGTAAAACAAGATGATAGCGAGGAATGGCACTACTGTGGTATTCCCAAAATCTCTCGCTTGTACACACACTTAGGGCACTCTAAAAGAGGTAAACATTTTGTATGCGACCGCTGCATCCGCTCCTTTTGGAGTAAAGATAAATTTAAAACTCACTATGAATGGTGCAAGCGAGGTAAATTACAAATGGAACGCATGCCCAAAGATAAAATATTTTCACATAGGGATAATGGTGACGAATTAAGTCCCCTGGGTGTCATTTACGCAGACATAGAATGCTACATTGATGATATCATCCACAAGCCAGCAGCCATATCCTGCTATGAAGTATGGCATGACCACTTTAGGAATAGACAAAACAAAATGCATACTTGGCAAGGTGAAGATTGTATTTCAAAATTTCTAGAATTTCTCGATAGAGCTGCCAAATTTCAACAATCATATGATTCCCAATTGCAGCGTAAGTCACTACATCTGTTAGATGAAGACAAACAAAAACTTGAAAGTTGCACATCGTGCCCTAAATGTCATAAAACGTTTGATGACGATAAAATTAAGAAAGTGCGTGATAATGATCACATCACTGGTAAATTTAGAAACGCACTCTGCTCCAAATGTAACTTTGCACTTAGGTTGAGACGTCGTGTACTACCTGTCATTTTTCATAACTTTAAGGGCTATGACAGTCATATGCTCATAAAAGGAGGGTTGAGCCAGATGAAATCGTGGCAGTTTAATGTAATAGCGCAAACGAGAGAAAAATTCATGGCAATGACAGCAAAAGTACCAGTAGATAAAACTAAAGAAAATAAGACAGTCTTCTTCGAAATAAAATTTTTAGATTCATTCCAATTCATGTCAGCGTCACTAGCTTCTCTCGTTCGTAATCTCAAGTTTCTTCCCCATAGTCAAACTTTGAAGAAACACTATCCAAACTTAACGGATGAAATAATCACTCGCAAAGGAGTCTTTCCCTATGCGTATTTTAGCTCAATGTCTAAACTAAATGAAACAACCCTTCCTTCCATTGACAAATTCCAAAACGATTTGACGGGTCAAGATTGTCCAGTAGAGGACTGTGAACATGCTCAAGAGGCATGGATAAAATTTGATTGTAAAACGTTTGGCGATTATATGATCGCTTACTTAGAATTAGATGTCATTTTGCTGGCTGATGTCTTTCAGGAATTTCGACGAGTGGCATTAGAAGAAGACAAATTAGATCCTGTCCACTTTGTCAGTCTACCAGCCATGTCCTTTAAATCAGCCTTTAAAATGACTGGTGAGACCATCCATCTCTTACAAGACCCGGAGATGTATAACATATTTGAGCGCGGAATACGCGGTGGTCTCACATTTGTGAATAAACATCACATAAAATCTAAAACAGTAGGCAATGATCATAACCACCTGAAGTACTATGACCAAAATAATTTATATGGCAGTTCACTGTCTAAACCACTACCTCATTCCGAGTTTAGTTGGTTAAATCAAGATGAGCTTGCGTATTACTCCAACCCTTCAAACATTCTGAAGATTCCAGATGAAGGTGATTGGGGATATTATTTTGAAGTGGATTTGATTTATCCAAATAGCATTAAAAATAAAACTGCTGATTTCCCACTCGCACCTGAATCTGGTGAAGTGACTGAAGATATGTTTTCACCATTCATGTCACAATTTCATAATAACTTAACAGAGTGTGGACAGCCAAGATACAAACCATGCCGCAAACTTTTACTCACCCAATATGATAAGAAAAATTATCTCGTACACTTCTGCATACTAAAATTCTATTTAGAAATGGGCATGCTTCTAAAGTCAGTTCACCGCATTATCAAATTTAGACAGAAAGCTTTCCTCAAACCCTACATAGATAGTAACAGTCAAAAACGTGAACTCGCTCAAAATAATTTTGAAAAGGATTTTTATAAGTATAAGAATAATAGTCTATTTGGTAAGACGATGGAGGATGTTAGAAAACGCATGAACTACAAACTAGTCATTGATGATCAAAAATATCACAAATTGACCTCATCACCTCTTTTCATTGATAGAGACATCATCGATGAGGATCTTGTAGGTGTTAAAATGATGAAATCTGAAGTTGAGTTGTGCAAACCCATCTATATTGGGCAAACCGTTTTAGATTATTCCAAGCTTGAAATGTATCAACTCTTCTACAAAATATTAAAACCATGCCCTCTCGTAAAAGAGGTTCGCTTGCTGGGTGGTGATACAGATAGTTTCTTTTTAGGAATTACCACTCAAAAAGATTTAAATTTTAATGAAGTAGGCAAGTCATTAGAAAAATATTTCGACACATCTAACTACAATCCCACTCATCCACTCTATTCCATACAGAATAAAGCCAACTTGGTTGTTTTAAGGATGAAACAGCAGGAAAGGAAATAGCTGAAATGATTCTCCTCTCCGTCCTAAAATGTATTCCATGAAATTAAAAGAATGTGCAGATAGTATTAAGCGTGCTAAAGGTATATCAAAATCCATTGTTCACAAAATGAAACATCGGTCCTATAAGAAGGCCTATAAAAATAAAACTATAATGTTTGTCAATATGACAATCTTAAAATCTCAAGTTCATACTGTGAAAACGCACACGTTCAAGAAACGAGCACTTTCAGCATGGGAGGATAAGAGGTGTTGGATAGGACATAACGCATCTCTTCCACATGGACATCCTGACACAAACATACCTCCACCCAAAAGAATAAAACTCACGCTACCACATTCAGGAGATGTATTGACATAATCAACTTTAGCTCAGTATTTTGATGTTGCTTTTTGTAGATATACATGGTTGTTTTATGTATCGCATGAGATCGTTTCTTCCTTGTGAATATATGCCTACAGTCAGGCCATTCCCCCTATATCTGTGAAAAGACTTTTTCACACACATATTTTTATTTCAATAAACATATCACAATGACTTCACTTTGTTTTCCGAAACACTGAAGTTACGAGGGATTTAGTATCTTTCACATGGATGCACTCTTGTAAACCATTGGTAATTTTGATAGAAATAGAGGGTATAGTTTGTTTGATGACGGGATGATAGAAAATAGATTCAAACATCTTCTCGACCATTCCATATGAAGCGTCTTTATCATGAATGAAATCACGTAAAATGTATTCTTTTTTCTCACCAACAGAAATAGGTAGAATCAAATCACTCTGAATGTAAAGGTGCTGTTCATGTTTATCAAGTATCATTGGTGTTTCTATACCAATCGTATGCGCAGCAGTAAACACAGTTTGTAGCATTGAAAAACCAAAGAGTTTTTTCAAATTTTTACTCAATTGACATTGAATGTCATCACCCAGTTTCAGAACAACGCGTTGATTTTCAATTGAAAACGAAATGTGGTGTGTCTTTACATCATATTTACTTTTCATCACATGCTTCAACTTCTGTTGTATATAAGGATTTACTACATGAATGAAGCTTTCAACTGTATGATATAGACGCGGCATTATATTGATAGCAACTTTAGATTCTTCATAAGACTGGTAAATTTTCTTGATGCGATCACCATAGATGTCCACTCACCATTCATCATTAACTGAATCAGCTTTAGTGTGATATTCATGAGAAGCATAAACCACACCGCTTCCAATAATAGGTGTATAATGTCTTACAAAATGACGCAAGGTTGGAGAGAAATAAACTGTAAGTTTGTCATTATATTTCTGAATGACCAACTTATTTTTGTCCGCCATAATTTTCTCTCCATACTTCTTACCCACAGTCTCATTCCATCGTTTTACTAACTCAATAAGTGATAAAGGTTGAATAACCACGCTTTTTCAAAATGATGCGTTCTTCGCATTCTACAACATCTTCATGAAATATTTTAAATTTATAATGAAATTTGTTGATTCGATTTGAATAAACTTTTTTAACATTTGCAGTAGCAATTGACGTTAGATGTAGTCCATGGCCAAAACCGAGATGTGGATAGAATTCATTATCCAACCTCAGTGTAAGACCTTTAGTAAAAGAATGAAAGCGAAGGAACTGTCTCCCACTCCGATGATAGATAGTGAACTCATAAACTTTCAGATCCTTATTCTTCATGATGGAAGTATTACCACTGTTGAATGCCTTAATAATTTTCTCATTCCCGAATGGTTCATAATAATCTGATTTTATCTGAATCCATTCATAGTTCCACTTTCCATCTGACGTTAAATTGTATGGGAACTGGAATGCATTATTCATCGTTATTCCATCATGGGTGCGAGGAGTCAATATCATTTCTTCCACATCATTCACATTCTGAATATTGCTATCATAGCAAATACTAGAAACGCCAACCTCCCATTCACCTTCTAAATGTAGTGGGCGATTTAATTCTACTCGATAGTCTGATGGTTTATTTTTGGGAAATTTATTCATAGAAGCATTACTGGGCAAGTAGATTAGAAACGAGTCCTTATTTTCACTTTCCATGTTATTCACATTGGAAAAATATATTAGCATACTTTTGCATTAACTCTTCATTCGGAAATGGAGTGTGATACTTGTCACAGCATCTTTATGAAAAGGAATCAACGCACCAGCATCGTCATAAATTGCAATATCAATTTGTGGGATGTAGTTTGATTTCAGCTTTGTATAATGCACTTTCTTGAAAGTATGCTCAGATAAAATACTGCAGCTTTTTGGCTGGTATGGTATCATTGCTAGCAATGGAGCTTCAACATCTCCCACACGTACATCTTCACCAATATTGGAATATATCTGAAAATAGTTAATACGACGCGATAGTGACATGTCTGCGCTAGCTTTGGTTACAGTACCACTTTTAAAGATATTTTGATCAAAACCCAAAATGTCCATTAGAGTTTTATCCATAATTAGTTCAATACCTTTTCCACTTATAGTGAGAGACAAAACACCTTCTTTTTCAGAAAATGAAATTTGTTGCTCATTATTCACTTCATTTAAATAATCTACAACCAATTTAACTGAAATAATAATGCGAGGCATCAACACTCCTGTTTCATGTAAGATACCACCTAAAGGCTCTACACACTTTCTGTATAAAGATACGGTCCATTCTGTATCGAATTGATTTGACCTTTCACATGGTAAATGTTGCATATCAAATTTTCCATGAACAGCTGCAGAACGATGTCGTAAGAACTGATGAAAATCTTTTGAACAAACTAATACTAGATCATCATCATTTAATTTATTTATTACAATATGATTAGATGTTTTGATATAAGTCAATGTTGCCACTTGTTTACCATCAACTCGAGGGAGATAATTAAATTTCTTCAATAATGTTTCAGGAGTCATGTTTGTCTTTCTTGGCTTAATCACAATCTTCTTCACCAACGTCTTCTCATTTTTTGGAATAAGATCTACATAATAAGCTTCCTCTCGATATGTTAACTGTTTATGACCACTTGGGTGGTAATTAACGTTATAATTATCATAGCTTGTTAAGGCGCTAGCGAGGTAACCTAAATCATTTTTTAAACTTGGACTTAAACCAACAATCCAATCTTTCTCAACTACATGATGTACATAATTATGATCATCATTGTGCGGAGTAAATTGGACAATATGTTTACACGCTTTATTCAGGAAATCATATATAAACTTTTTACATGATGAGTGATCTTTCTTTGGCCTTTGTGGAATGTATACTCGGAAGCCCTTTTCACATTGGTAAGCAGCTGTACGTCTCATATTAATAGTCATCACCTCATGATCAAAAGTATAGACACAGTTGCTATGAACAAGTTGAGTGACACCCACTTCCCACTTTCCATTTAGCTGTTGTGTATGATCAATGGGAGTAGAAAAGAGTGCGCCTCGATTACTAGCAAATCTATTTGCGGCCGCATTGCTAAGCAAAATATGATAAAACGACATCTTTATATTGCTGATCTGCGGCTTTGCATAACATCATGAAGACTTGGATTTTGGACTCTCTACAATATATCAGAGTTGATCGTGATGGAAACGTACATTTCAAAAATTCTCATGGCCATGCTGCAAGAGGTATTACATTAACATGGCGACAATTTGTCAACCTCAATGATATCATGAGGGATTTGGAATATTTTGAAACATTAAGATTCATCTCCTTGGGTGATCAAGTTTGGCTTCAACGTCGCAACAATGAAATTCAAATCTGCTATTCTCATTCCGCAAACTGTTTCTCATTTCGCAAATACAATTGGGAGAAGTATAGAAGATACATACACCGCTCCATCATGACATTTATTCGTCGTGAGTTCAACGCCCTACTATGCAAATCTTAATCAGACATGACTACCACGCACCATGAGTTGGAAATTAGATTCCCTACAACGTATTGAAACGGATCATGATCGAAACGTCTATTTCAAAGATTCAACTGGAAATGTGAGGAGAGAGTTTGCTTTATCTCATCGTCATTTTCAATCTCTACATCATATCATGAAGGATTTGAAATACTTCTATATGAAAAGACATTCACGTATTGGAAATCGCATATGATTGCGCGTCAACAATCGGCGAATTCAACTCTATCATTCCCAACTCCATACTAACTTCACATTTCATCAAGGTAGTTGGGAGAAGTATAAAAGGAAGGTACATCGCTCAATTTACTCATTTTTTCATCATGAAGCGCCATCGCTACACCATCGTCAACATTCTCCGTCGCTTCAGACTCTACACCAAAATCGATCTCACAACATTACACCAACACCTTCCAAACAGCAAGTATTACCCGGGCCGACCTCAAATGTTAGTGGTGAAGATGAACAATTCACGGAATCTTCAACTCTTCCCAAATGGAACTGTACAGATTCTCGGCGCCCTTTCTCATTCATCGGCGCAGTCAATGCGCTTAGAGCTACAGAGACTACTACGTCGGATATGGAAGAGGGAGAGGTGTGTGATGTCGAATCTGACTGTGGACAATATGGTGATCTCTACTCAATTGAGTGAAAGTGTATCATTTTTGAAGATTCGTACCAGCAGTTACAATTTGTGTTATGAACCCGAACTTTTTCCTGCAGCTCTCATTAGTTGTTGGTTACCTGTGCATGTGGCAATCTTTCATAATAGTAAAGTGATCATTACTGGACTAAAATCTCATGTACAAGCAAATGTGATCCTAGACTATCTCATCGAGTATGTACGTACCCAGCAGATTGTAAAATAAAAAACAATTTTTCCAACATGATGTTTTTATTTCAAATCATGATAGAACTTACAAATCATTTTTTCATTAGAGGATGGATTACATGAAAAGTTTTGAATAACAGATACAAATCGAGATACATGTAAACGTTTTAAGATGAAGTACAGTACAAAAGCACCACACGTTGATGAAAGTGGATGTTGTAGTATGCGTTCATTTCGCTGATATTGACGCGTATGTTTTCTCAACCACTGCTGTGTTGGTATATTTGGAGGTTGAGCAAGAGAGTCAAATAGTTCACCACGTCGGTCTTCTCCAATAAAGATCGCTTTCCAATGCTCACCGCCTAAATTCTGCGAATGGGTGTTTAGCACAATAAAGATGGGATAGTGATTTACTGCAGGTGGTAAGGTATCGAGTGAATAGACATTATCGAAAGCTTTCAACGTCGCTTCGTCTGCATTACGCTGCACTTTAGTCTTAATATCGTCAGCAGTCAACCAACTCATTAACGATTATACTGAAGAATCACGTCACGATACTTTGTAATTTCAATGTTTGAATCGAAGACTGCATAAATTAATACATTGATCGTCTCAGGTAGTGTTCTTTTGAACGTCAAATCCAAACGAATGTTATGAGGCACGTTCGCTTGACGATAGGGTGCACTAATATCGCTGTCAGCAGTCAAATCAAATGCATAAATAGTATATCCACTCTTAAACTCTTTCATAGTCAGTCCGTTGGTGTCATCCGTATTGTAAAAGCCAAAGACATCCATAAAATCAACATAACTGCGCATAAATTGATCCGCAGCAAAATCTGGTTTGTAGGGTGGACCAAGATGACTCACACCATTTACACGTAAAGCACTTTCACTTAACTGATTGTGTTTAAAATTGAAAGGATTCTTCTTTATATTACCATTAAATGCATCATTTTCAACCATTGCCACCATGAGGAGCTTCGGTGCTTCCGATGGAAAGAGGCCATCTTTCATGAAACTCTTTTGATCTTTCGGAATTGTAAAGGTGAGAAGCTTTGTATGCTGAACGGGGTAAATGGCATTTTGGCGGTTAAGACCTTCAGCATGTCCTCTAATGACACTTGGATTCGGTACTACTCGACGAATGTAAAGTGCAATATCTTCCACATGAATTCTAAAATTGTCAACTTTAGCAAATGCATTCAGCGCAAATTCAGGCTTATTCAATGTCAGCTTGAGTCGCATGCTGGTATTACAGAGTAAAAACTTTGACTGTCTAAAAAAGTCTAAATTCAGCGGACCATATAGCTGACATACTCTACTATCTTTAATCATAGCAGATCGCTTTACAAAGCCACTGTTTGTTTCAACATCAAATTTTCCTGCTTCATCTCTGTACCATCCCATGGCTTCCATATGACTTTTTTGTGCTGCTGGATGAAACTGTGATACATGATTGAAATATGATTTATAGGGATAATCGCCTTGACCACCTTCCACCTGCTGCTCTCCAATCGTTAGAGAAACATCGCGAAGTAATGTAGTCAATGGTAAATTGTTCAGTCCAACTTTATGTGTATCGTCAATAGCAGTTCCATCTGCTTGCTGAATTCTAAACCTCAAATCAACCATCGCATAACTCAAATCTATGTAGTCATCACTACCACCAGGAATAACAAATTCAATGGGGCCAGCATTCTCAGCTGTTCGAGGATGATAATCTACAATACTTGAACTAAGAATATCTGTCTGTATGGCTTGTTGATCAAACAAACAAAACCCGGAAGTTTTACACTCCATGATTAGAAGTTATGGCAGCGTCGTCGTTTAGCGCCTGATGAATGATTAGAGCCTCTGCGATGTTTGCGTGAATGCCTTTTGACTGAAGATCGCACCTTACCAGCTCCGCGATGTTTCCTCCTTCCTTTTTTCATTCGTTTAGGCGATTTCTTTCCTTGAGTAACACCAGCAAAGGTCTGCTTCAATGTTTTTAAACCGCGTTCCTTCCCACGATTCAACAAACTGCTCTTAAAACTTCTACCTCTGGAAAGATCACTAGCAACATCACCAGCAAAGCCAACGGCATTACTTAAACCTTTTCATTTTAAAGATCTACCGACATTGGATATGAGAGGTGCTACAACAGATTTCAGTGCACCAAGTATGCTACCTCCACGTTGGCGGCGAGCGCCGATGTAAATTTGTCCTCCACCACTTACATAGGAGGGCCGTGAATAAAATGAGGCAGTTGGATTCATAGCTCAAACCCTAAACATTGTTAGTTACAACTTTGCATGAATCACTGTCGATCACTTAGATGAAAGATGTCGGCACGACGCATCCAAGAGTTCATACTTGAAGGATAACCAGTCCATTTAACAAGACACCATTCTTCACCTTGCCGTTTTTTACATCGAATGATTTTCTCTACCAAATATGTTTCACTTTCAGTGACTACCTCAATCTCATCGCGGTAAAAGCTACCCTCAATTTCTTCATTATCGTAATCTTTCAACTTGTAGGTGGTGGGAGAGTCTTTTTGATCAATCCTTGATACTGTAAATACCTCCTCTGTCCAATTCGGAAGGTACCCTTTAGCAAAAACACTCTTCACTTTTGAGATACGAACTTTATCACCAATTTTCACATCACTTTTCACATGAGTGCGTTTACGTTAGAATGATTCGCGCACTTTATCTACATTTTCAGCATTTACATCTACTGGTCTGAGTCCAATAGAACGATGGATAGAGTGATTGTAGGCATGGAGTGTATCTTGTAGAACCTTTGTCCAATTTTGTGTCAAGTTGGCAGTAAAATGTCGCCACAAGCGATTTTTTAATGTGCGATTAAAACGTTCAACGAGAGCAGCTTTATAAGCACTCTTTACACTAAACAACTCAATGTCATGCCTCTCAAATAATCTTCTCACATGCTGATTTTCGAACTCTTTTCCTTGATCACTCTGAATTCTTTTTGGAATGCGACCTTCTCGAAAAATTGTTTGGAATGCTTTTGCTACTCCTTTCCCTTCTTTAGTTTGTAAAGGTTCAGCCCACGCATAACGCGAGAAAATATCAATGACGGTTAAAATAAAATTATTACCCGAGTTATGTTTTGAAATGGAGGCAACATCACACAAATCTGCTTGCCACTGTTCATCGATGTCATGAACAATATAATGGCGGGTACGGTACTGCTTTTTCGCTTGTTTGTGGAGTGTATAGGTAGCCTGACCCTTTAACCATCGTTTCACTTGTGATTGTGGAAGACCACTCGCTTTTGACAATTTCTTGATAGATTCAAATACTGCCGGATGTTTTACATCATAATAGATTGACTTCAAACGTTCAGTCGATGACGACTGACTCTTTTTCCTCCTTCTCATCTTTTTGTTTTCTTGCCTTTCTACATTTACAACAACTGCAGCATTTAGCTTTAGCGGTTTTGCGATCGTGTTCACATTGCTTAGGGGTTTCATTGTGAGAGCTGGCGCAGCAAGTGCAAGTGACAACGACATTCACCTCTGGCGGCTCATTACATGGCAAGCAACACATCTGCTTCATATTAATAGTCTGAGAACATGTAGTTCTTGGGAGGAGCTGTTTTACGTTTTCCTTTTACTAGTTTTAGTGGTGGCGTAGATCTACGTCGAGTTCTTCCTCTTGCTTGCTTAGTGAGTGTGGGAGGGGATGTAGCAGGTGACGCCTTAAACCAATTTGTTGGCATTTTCATCGTCTGAAGCATTGGAGCAGTAGCCACTGTTGAATCAAGTTCTTTCAATGTCTCATTATTCAAAGCAAATTTTGGCACATTATGCTTTTTCAATAGTTTAAGAAAGTATGACCAACCAGGTGGAACATAGCCCTGACGGCGCTTTCTACGTGTCGCATACTGAATCAAGTCTTCATAACGTGAAGCATCAATCAATTTATTTTCATCTGTAATGATTTCTCCTCTATCATTTACATTGAGATGGGGTTCAATACTGTTGAAAAGAGATATGGCATGTGCGCGAGATGCTAAAGGTGTTGCAGTCGATACAGAGTCACGCATCTTATTCTTCAAATTTTTTAGTTGCTCAACAGTTTCCGATTGTAATAATACAGCACGATGTGGATCTTTGATGTGAAAATTTTGCTGATAATCTATTTCTTTCCTGTACATTTGATTTGCAAGAGGTTGCTTTACTTGCTGCATGGCAGTCAATTGTACATATTCATCCTGAGGAATAACAATCATGCGAGAATAAGAACTCATAGTTTGTAGATAATCATGGGAGTTTTCAAAATATCACTTCGAAATCTAAATTCTTCCGGACACTCTTGCGTAAAGTCAATGAGTAAGTAACCGTGTGGTTTTTCAGTAGCTGCTTGAAAAATTTCAATTAAGGCTTTTGATCCTCTGGGTGCAACTTGTCGCGCTAAAATTTCAAATTGACTTTTATCTCGCGGATTCTTGAAAATAGCATAATAGTGTGTATTCAGGTTTCGTGTACGAGCTTCTTTTCCATCAGGAAACAAATTTTGTGTGATATAGATGATAAAGCACCTTTTATGATGTGCTGCGCGAGTAAACATATCTGTAACATCTTTTGAATTCTTACTTTCTTTTAATAAATCATCCAATACAACAACATCATTAGACTGAAGTTTATCCACTGCAATAATTCCTTCATGTCGAATAAAGTTGCGACTTTGCATTTCCTGAAACAACGACGGTTGATAAATACCATAACACCAAATCACTCGATTGATAGGTTCCTTAAACAACTCCCTTCTTTTATCCAATAAATTCAGCGTGAAAACAGTTTTACCTGCATGAGATGGACCTGATACAGTCAGAACTTTATCACATTGAAGTCTGAAATCCATTTTATTACTTTGAGATTCAACATTTGCATAATTAACGCTTAGAGCCAAAGATATTTCCCAATAGGTTGCCCACGGCAGGAGCTATCATTGGAAGTATTGCTGAAAGGAAACCGCCCTTTTGTGTTAGAGTTTTCCTCTTTCTTTGAAGGGTGACTTTAGGATTGGAGATGAAACGCAATTTCGTAGCATATCGCTTAAGTAACTTTCGTTGTTTTGGCGTTAATGTCTTCGTCCTCAACTTTCTCACATGAGAAATAATTTCACAAATGAATTTATCGTTAGCATGTCGTATAGCATTGTATCGCTGATTTGCTTTCATTCGTCGGAGAGCTTGAATGGCTGAAGAAAACTTTGAAGACTTTTGACTTTTACGTTTCGTCATTTTACGTTTCGCCATTTTCCGTGTTAGTCTTTGCTTAAACCTGTCTTTACCACATTTGCATAGGTACTAACTATTGCGGCATAAGTGACACTCGAAATGAGCAATATAACAGTGGTTACATTTTCAAAGTTGAATGCAATTACGTATGAAACAGCGTTGACAAAAAGCATGCTTACATCTCTTGAAGATGCGCTTTTCATTTCCATCCTTTCGCTTACATACATCGCAACACATAGTTTCACCGTTACTGATGTCTATAGCAAGTCTTTTTGAAGATATGAATTTGCTAGCCTTTTCTAAATAATAGACGCATGTACAGAAGGAATATACTTCGAGAGTGAGCAGGCATAGCTCGAAAACCAGTTGTGCTACAATCAAGTACCACTGCATTTTCAATTTTTCTTTATGGAAAGTTGAATGTGAATATCTGAAATCGCTTCAATCACTAGACTGCTACAATGATGGTTAAATGCATTAAGACGTTCAGCAATTTTTATCATATGTCTTTTAAAAAATTCTTCGGGGTGATCTACCACTTCCATTGAATAAGCAAAATGGAAAGAGCGACTTTCCACCTCTTCCTTTCCAAAATGACTAAACTTAATTTCCGCAACTAATCTCGCCATGACAATGCTATCAGAGAATGTATTCATTAACTCTAGAAATAGAGTGCTAGCATCATCGACCACTGCTTCGATGTCGGTCTCATCTTTATGAAAATTTATCACATAATCTTGAACAGCTCCTTTTAAACTTTGCCTATGAAAATGTAATGTTCCGCAGTCGTTTGAAAAAGATATGATCGCCCTTCATCTAACCCATACATTGCATGAAAACAACTCTTCTCATAGTAGCATTTATTGAATAACGGTAACAAGCATGCATTATAAATCAATGGTTTGAAAGAGATAAAATAGATACAGCTGGTAACTATCATACAGCGAGCAATGATAACCATACAGGACTTTGGCAGTGTTGAGGTAAGGAGGAAAGAAGCATTGGTTATGAACGTAGCTACTACAACGAACAGACAAAATAGGAACACACAAATCCTTAAAACGTTTCGTGACTTCATGGTAGTGTTGATTCACTCTACTATCCCAAGGTGGGAGCAAAATGTCATCAATGATTAGATTGGGAAATACTTTCCTCTCCTTACCAGGATTATTACAAAAGATGCGTATAACATTGAAAGCAGCTAACCATCGTTTAAAGTCAATAAGAAGAGCACTCTCACAAGAAAAGCCATAGTCTTGCAAATATTTCAGATTAAGTCCATGAATGTGTTTTCTCGCCCATTGATCAACATTGGGATCGCAGTTGGCATGTTGATGATAGAAACTAACAATCTGATATGTCCAATTGTTGATAGCAATAGCACTGAGCTCCTGTACAGGTTCACCCTCACAATCCATAAAAATGATGATAGAAGCCTAAAACGGAAATTTACACATCTAAGGAAACGTTCTATAACATATTACAAAATGAAGAATTACATCGATGCTTTTCACGACAAAATACACAAATGATATGACGGCAACGAAGAAGTAAAATGTATCTAATAATACCACGTCTACGACACTCAAAGCACATAAGCGAATTGTCATAGGGTAGAGTTAGGAAAAGACTAGTAATTCTCCTTCTTTGATTTGCGTTTTGAGGCAGCATTCTTCTCCGACTTGCGCTTCGTACCACTGCTGTTAAGGATTTGATCAATTATGTCATCCACATTGGGTGGTTTTGGAATATATAGGATGGATTCCATATGCATGGAGAGCGAGGCTATTTTATTATCCTTGTGCCGACCATAATATAGCCCATTCCCTTTGAAAAGGATATCCCAAGTACCTTCTCCGAGCTCGTCGCATGTGATGGGTGTTGAATGATCTCCCTCCTTCTTATAGTAAGTGTACCAATGTGATACCGGTAGGCAAATTTGATTACCATCCCAAATCTTTCTATAGGGAGTATCCTTGTCATCTCTCGCCTTCCACTCTTGAGCAAGAGGAGTAGGAATGTCCATATTTAATGTCACGTACTCCTCAATAATATCAAGTTGGTGGCGAATGTGCGGACTCACGGGGATCAGTATGTAGTCCCCATACTGATTGCGCATTATCTTGACATCCGTGGAAGGGAGCATTCCCGTTTGGAGTACTACGCTATGATCGTCATAACGCAAGACTTGTTTAAATTTACGCTGTAGTGGTGTAGGATTATGTACCTTGGTTGTTTCTTCCACTGGCGTCTGTTGTAGATGATCTGATCGTAGCGAACCTTGTAACGTTTGACCGCCATTTTGTCCTACTAGTGCAGCAGATGGAGTAGATGCCTGAAAATGAAAAAGATAGTATTAAGTTTACGTTCAAGGGAGGAGAGGGAGGGAAGTAGCGACTTACCATTTTAGTTGGATAATAGAATAGATAGAGAGAGAGAAAATGTGCGTCCGTCACTCGTGTGATTCAACGATGGAATGATTCTCACTGTGGAAGGCTCGCCATTTATATAGAAATGCTTGATTCTCATTGGATGATGATCCTCATTGGACAATAACTTCAAGCTGATTCCAAATCTGGCCTCCGTTTACCAATCCGAGCCTTCGTTCGCCCGCTGAAGCTGTTTCTTGGGAAATTCTAACTCTGTCGTTTTTTCACCAATCTCCCAAAATATTAAATGGCGTCTCACATCTAAACGAAGACAGATATGAACAAGCCGTTTTCTTCAGTGAATTTGTCTCACTCTTAGCTTTCAAACGAGCTATTGCACGACAAAATCCATCCACTAGAAGCAAAATTGGAAGTTTGGTGACGGGGGGGACGTCAGCGAAATTTTTTCTCTCCGATTGCTTTCAAATTCACCCTACAGATGCAGAATTTCACGCTGAATCCGAATCTGAAATCCGTTTTCCCATCCGATGCTTCGTTTTGGTGCTACAGCCCAAAACGTCCAAAATTTTACCTCTGTCGTTTTTTCGAAAAATGTTGAAAATTTTTTCTCTCCGATTGACTTGAAACTCACCATGTTGATAGAGAATTTCATGCTGATTCCAAATCTGAAATCCGTTTTCCCATCCGATGCTTCGTTTTGACGCTAGAGCCCAAAACGTCCAAAATTCTAACTCTGTCGTTTTTCGCCAATCTCCCAAAATCTTAAATGGCGTCTCACATCTAAACGAAGACAGATATGAACAAGCCGTTTCTTTCAGTGAATTTGTCTCACTCTTAGCTTTCAAACGAGCTATGGCACGACTAAATCCGTCCACTAGAAGCAAAGTTGGAAGGTCGGTGCCGGGGTGGGGGGACGTCAGCGAAAATGTTTTCTCTCCGATTGCTTTCAAATTCACCATACAGATGCAGAATTTCACGCTGATTCCAAATCTGAAATCCGTTTTCCCATCCGATGCTTCGTTTTGGTGCGACAGCCCAAAACGTCCAAAATTTTACCTCTGTCGTTTTTTCGAAAAATGTTGAAAATTTTTTCTCTCCGATTGACTTGAAACTCACCATGTTGATAGAGAATTTCATGCTGATTCCAAATCTGAAATCCGTTTTCCCATCCGATGCTTCGTTTTGACGCTAGAGCCCAAAACGTCCAAAATTCTAACTCTGTCGTTTTTCGCCAATCTCCCAAAATCTTAATGGCGTCTCACATCTAAACGAAGACAGATATGAACAAGCCGTTTCTTTCAGTGAATTTGTCTCACTCTTAGCTTTCAAACGAGCTATTGCACGACAAAATCCATCCACTAGAAGCAAAATTGGAAGTTTGGTGACGGGGGGGGAACGTCAGCGAAAATGTTTTCTCTCCGATTGAGTTGAAACTCACCATGTTGATAGAGAATTTGATGCTGATTCCAAATCTGAAATCCGTTTTCCCATCCGATGCTTCGTTTTGGCGCTAGAGCCCAAAACGTCCAAAATTCTAACTCTGTCGTTTTTCGCCAATCTCCCAAAATCTTAAATGGCGTCTCACATCTAAACGAAGACAGATATGAACAAGCCGTTTCTTTCAGTGAATTTGTCTCACTCTTAGCTTTCAAACGAGCTATTGCACGACAAAATCCATCCACTAGAAGCAAAATTGGAAGTTTGGTGACGGGGGGGACGTCAGCGAAAATTTTTTCTCTCCGATTGCTTTCAAATTCACCCTACAGATGCAGAATTTCACGCTGATTCCAAATCTGAAATCCGTTTTCCCATCCGATGCTTCGTTTTGGTGCTACAGCCCAAAACGTCCAAAATTTTACCTCTGTCGTTTTTTCGAAAAATGTTGAAAATTTTTTCTCTCCGATTGACTTGAAACTCACCATGTTGATAGAGAATTTCATGCTGATTCCAAATCTGAAATCCGTTTTCCCATCCGATGCTTCGTTTTGGCGCTAGAGCCCAAAACGTCCAAAATTCTAACTCTGTCGTTTTTCGCCAATCTCCCAAAATCTTAAATGGCGTCTCACATCTAAACGAAGACAGATATGAACAAGCCGTTTCTTTCAGTGAATTTGTCTCACTCTTAGCTTTCAAACGAGCTATTGCACGACAAAATCCATCCACTAGAAGCAAAATTGGAAGTTTGGTGACGGGGGGGGAACGTCAGCGAAAATGTTTTCTCTCCGATTGAGTTGAAACTCACCATGTTGATAGAGAATTTGATGCTGATTCCAAATCTGAAATCCGTTTTCCCATCCGATGCTTCGTTTTGACGCTAGAGCCCAAAACGTCCAAAATTCTAACTCTGTCGTTTTTCGCCAATCTCCCAAAATCTTGAATGGCGTCTCACATCTAAACGAAGACAGATATGAACAAGCCGTTTCTTTCAGTGAATTTGTCTACTCTTAGCTTTCAAACGAGCTATTGCACGACAAAATCCATCCACTAGAAGCAAAATTGGAAGTTTGGTGACGGGGGGGAACGTCAGCGAAAATGTTTTCTCTCCGATTGAGTTGAAACTCACCATGTTGATAGAGAATTTGATGCTGATTCCAAATCTGAAATCCGTTTTCCCATCCGATGCTTCGTTTTGGCGCTAGAGCCCAAAACGTCCAAAATTCTAACTCTGTCGTTTTTCGCCAATCTCCCAAAATCTTAAATGGCGTCTCACATCTAAACGAAGACAGATATGAACAAGCCGTTTCTTTCAGTGAATTTGTCTCACTCTTAGCTTTCAAACGAGCTATGGCACGACTAAATCCGTCCACTAGAATCAAAGTTGGAAGGGCGGTGCCGGGGTGGGGGGACGTCAGCGAAATTTTTTTCTCTCCGATTGCTTTCAAATTCACCATACAGATGCAGAATTTCACGCTGATTCCAAATCTGAAATCCGTTTTCCCATCCGATGCTTCGTTTTGGTGCGACAGCCCAAAACGTCCAAAATTTTACCTCTGTCGTTTTTTCGAAAAATGTTGAAAATTTTTTCTCTCCGATTGACTTGAAACTCACCATGTTGATAGAGAATTTCATGCTGATTCCAAATCTGAAATCCGTTTTCCCATCCGATGCTTCGTTTTGACGCTAGAGCCCAAAACGTCCAAAATTCTAACTCTGTCGTTTTTCGCCAATCTCCCAAAATCTTAAATGGCGTCTCACATCTAAACGAAGACAGATATGAACAAGCCGTTTCTTTCAGTGAATTTGTCTCACTCTTAGCTTTCAAACGAGCTATTGCACGACAAAATCCATCCACTAGAAGCAAAATTGGAAGTTTGGTGACGGGGGGGACGTCAGCGAAAATTTTTTCTCTCGGATTGAGTTGAAACTCACCATGTTGATAGAGAATTTGACGTTGATTCCAAATCTGAAATCCGTTTTCCCATCCGATGCTTCGTTTTGGCGCTAGAGCCCAAAACGTCCAAAATTCTAACTCTGTCGTTTTTCGCCAATCTCCCAAAATCTTAAATGGCGTCTCACATCTAAACGAAGACAGATATGAACAAGCCGTTTCTTTCAGTGAATTTGTCTCACTCTTAGCTTTCAAACGAGCTATTGCACGACAAAATCCATCCACTAGAAGCAAAATTGGAAGTTTGGTGACGGGGGGGGAACGTCAGCGAAAATGTTTTCTCTCCGATTGAGTTGAAACTCACCATGTTGATAGAGAATTTGACGCTGATTCCAAATCTGAAATCCGTTTTCCCATCCGATGCTTCGTTTTGGCGCTAGAGCCCAAAACGTCCAAAATTCTAACTCTGTCGTTTTTCGCCAATCTCCCAAAATCTTGAATGGCGTCTCACATCTAAACGAAGACAGATATGAACAAGCCGTTTCTTTCAGTGAATTTGTCTCACTCTTAGCTTTCAAACGAGCTATTGCACGACAAAATCCATCCACTAGAAGCAAAATTGGAAGTTTGGTGACGGGGGGGAACGTCAGCGAAAATGTTTTCTCTCCGATTGAGTTGAAACTCACCATGTTGATAGAGAATTTGATGCTGATTCCAAATCTGAAATCCGTTTTCCCATCCGATGCTTCGTTTTGGCGCTAGAGCCCAAAACGTCCAAAATTCTAACTCTGTCGTTTTTCGCCAATCTCCCAAAATCTTAAATGGCGTCTCACATCTAAACGAAGACAGATATGAACAAGCCGTTTCTTTCAGTGAATTTGTCTCACTCTTAGCTTTCAAACGAGCTATTGCACGACAAAATCCATCCACTAGAAGCAAAATTGGAAGTTTGGTGACGGGGGGGGACGTCAGCGAAAATTTTTTCTCTCCGATTGCTTTCAAATTCACCATACAGATGCAGAATTTCACGCTGATTCCAAATCTGAAATCCGTTTTCCCATCCGATGCTTCGTTTTGGTGCTACAGCCCAAAACGTCCAAAATTTTACCTCTGTCGTTTTTTCGAAAAATGTTGAAAATTTTTTCTCTCCGATTGACTTGAAACTCACCATGTTGATAGAGAATTTCATGCTGATTCCAAATCTGAAATCCGTTTTCCCATCCGATGCTTCGTTTTGGCGCTAGAGCCCAAAACGTCCAAAATTCTAACTCTGTCGTTTTTCGCCAATCTCCCAAAATCTTAAATGGCGTCTCACATCTAAACGAAGACAGATATGAACAAGCCGTTTCTTTCAGTGAATTTGTCTCACTCTTAGCTTTCAAACGAGCTATGGCACGACTAAATCCGTCCACTAGAAGCAAAGTTGGAAGGTCGGTGCCGGGGTGGGGGGACGTCAGCGAAATTTTTTTCTCTCCGATTGCTTTCAAATTCACCATACAGATGCAGAATTTCACGCTGATTCCAAATCTGAAATCCGTTTTCCCATCCGATGCTTCGTTTTGGTGCGACAGCCCAAAACGTCCAAAATTTTACCTCTGTCGTTTTTTCGAAAAATGTTGAAACTTTTTCTCTCCGATTGACTTGAAACTCACCATGTTGATAGAGAATTTCATGCTGATTCCAAATCTGAAATCCGTTTTCCCATCCGATGCTTCGTTTTGACGCTAGAGCCCAAAACGTCCAAAATTCTAACTCTGTCGTTTTTCGCCAATCTCCCAAAATCTTAAATGGCGTCTCACATCTAAACGAAGACAGATATGAACAAGCCGTTTCTTTCAGTGAATTTGTCTCACTCTTAGCTTTCAAACGAGCTATTGCACGACAAAATCCATCCACTAGAAGCAAAATTGGAAGTTTGGTGACGGGGGGGACGTCAGCGAAAATTTTTTCTCTCCGATTGACTTGAAACTCACCATGTTGATAGAGAATTTCATGCTGATTCCAAATCTGAAATCCGTTTTCCCATCCGATGCTTCGTTTTGGCGCTAGAGCCCAAAACGTCCAAAATTCTAACTCTGTCGTTTTTCGCCAATCTCCCAAAATCTTAAATGGCGTCTCACATCTAAACGAAGACAGATATGAACAAGCCGTTTCTTTCAGTGAATTTGTCTCACTCTTAGCTTTCAAACGAGCTATTGCACGACAAAATCCATCCACTAGAAGCAAAATTGGAAGTTTGGTGACGGGGGGGGAACGTCAGCGAAAATGTTTTCTCTCCGATTGAGTTGAAACTCACCATGTTGATAGAGAATTTGACGCTGATTTCAAATCTGAAATCCGTTTTCCCATCCGATGCTTCGTTTTGGCGCTAGAGCCCAAAACGTCCAAAATTCTAACTCTGTCGTTTTTCGCTAATTTCCCAAAATCTTGAATGGCGTCTCACATCTAAACGAAGACAGATATGAACAAGCCGTTTCTTTCAGTGAATTTGTCTACTCTTAGCTTTCAAACGAGCTATTGCACGACAAAATCCATCCACTAGAAGCAAAATTGGAAGTTTGGTGACGGGGGGGGGAACGTCAGCGAAAATTTTTTCTCTCCGATTGAGTTGAAACTCACCATGTTGATAGAGAATTTCATGCTGATTCCAAATCTGAAATCCGTTTTCCCATCCGATGCTTCGTTTTGGCGCTACAGCCCAAAACGTCCAAAATTCTAACTCTGTCGTTTTTCGCCAATCTCCCAAAATCTTAAATGGCGTCTCACATCTAAACGAAGACAGATATGAACAAGCCGTTTCTTTCAGTGAATTTGTCTCACTCTTAGCTTTCAAACGTGCTATTGCACGACAAAATCCGTCCACTAGAAGCAAAATTGGAAGTTCGGTGCCGGGGGGGGGGACGTCAGCGAAATTTTTTCTCTCCGATTGCTTTCAAATTCACCATACAGATGCAGAATTTCACGCTGATTCCAAATCTGAAATCCGTTTTCCCATCCGATGCTTCGTTTTGGTGCGACAGCCCAAAACGTCCAAAATTTTACCTCTGTCGTTTTTTCGAAAAATGTTGAAAATTTTTTCTCTCCGATTGACTTGAAACTCACCATGTTGATAGAGAATTTCATGCTGATTCCAAATCTGAAATCCGTTTTCCCATCCGATGCTTCGTTTTGACGCTAGAGCCCAAAACGTCCAAAATTCTAACTCTGTCGTTTTTCGCCAATCTCCCAAAATCTTAAATGGCGTCTCACATCTAAACGAAGACAGATATGAACAAGCCGTTTCTTTCAGTGAATTTGTCTCACTCTTAGCTTTCAAACGAGCTATTGCACGACAAAATCCATCCACTAGAAGCAAAATTGGAAGTTTGGTGACGGGGGGGGAACGTCAGCGAAAATGTTTTCTCTCCGATTGAGTTGAAACTCACCATGTTGATAGAGAATTTGACGCTGATTTCAAATCTGAAATCCGTTTTCCCATCCGATGCTTCGTTTTGGCGCTAGAGCCCAAAACGTCCAAAATTCTAACTCTGTCGTTTTTCGCTAATTTCCCAAAATCTTGAATGGCGTCTCACATCTAAACGAAGACAGATATGAACAAGCCGTTTCTTTCAGTGAATTTGTCTCACTCTTAGCTTTCAAACGAGCTATTGCACGACAAAATCCATCCACTAGAAGCAAAATTGGAAGTTTGGTGACGGGGGGGGAACGTCAGCGAAAATGTTTTCTCTCCGATTGAGTTGAAACTCACCATGTTGATAGAGAATTTGACGCTGATTTCAAATCTGAAATCCGTTTTCCCATCCGATGCTTCGTTTTGGCGCTAGAGCCCAAAACGTCCAAAATTCTAACTCTGTCGTTTTTCGCCAATCTCCCAAAATCTTAAATGGCGTCTCACATCTAAACGAAGACAGATATGAACAAGCCGTTTCTTTCAGTGAATTTGTCTCACTCTTAGCTTTCAAACGAGCTATTGCACGACAAAATCCATCCACTAAAAGCAAAATTGGAAGTTTGGTGCCGGGTTGGGGGGACGTCAGCGAAATTTTTTCTCTCCGATTGCTTTCAAATTCACCCTACAGATGCAGAATTTCACGCTGAATCCGAATCTGAAATCCGTTTTCCCATCCGATGCTTCGTTTTGGTGCTACAGCCCAAAACGTCCAAAATTTTACCTCTGTCGTTTTTTCGAAAAATGTTGAAAATTTTTTCTCTCCGATTGACTTGAAACTCACCATGTTGATAGAGAATTTCATGCTGATTCCAAATCTGAAATCCGTTTTCCCATCCGATGCTTCGTTTTGACGCTAGAGCCCAAAACGTCCAAAATTCTAACTCTGTCGTTTTTCGCCAATCTCCCAAAATCTTAAATGGCGTCTCACATCTAAACGAAGACAGATATGAACAAGCCGTTTCTTTCAGTGAATTTGTCTCACTCTTAGCTTTCAAACGAGCTATTGCACGACAAAATCCATCCACTAGAAGCAAAATTGGAAGTTTGGTGACGGGGGGGACGTCAGCGAAAATGTTTTCTCTCCGATTGAGTTGAAACTCACCATGTTGATAGAGAATTTGACGCTGATTCCAAATCTGAAATCCGTTTTCCCATCCGATGCTTCGTTTTGGCGCTAGAGCCCAAAACGTCCAAAATTCTAACTCTGTCGTTTTTCGCCAATCTCCCAAAATCTTAAATGGCGTCTCACATCTAAACGAAGACAGATATGAACAAGCCGTTTCTTTCAGTGAATTTGTCTCACTCTTAGCTTTCAAACGAGCTATTGCACGACAAAATCCATCCACTAGAAGCAAAATTGGAAGTTTGGTGACGGGGGGGACGTCAGCGAAATTTTTTCTCTCCGATTGCTTTCAAATTCACCATACAGATGCAGAATTTCACGCTGATTCCAAATCTGAAATCCGTTTTCCCATCCGATGCTTCGTTTTGGTGCGACAGCCCAAAACGTCCAAAATTTTACCTCTGTCGTTTTTTCGAAAAATGTTGAAAATTTTTTCTCTCCGATTGACTTGAAACTCACCATGTTGATAGAGAATTTCATGCTGATTCCAAATCTGAAATCCGTTTTCCCATCCGATGCTTCGTTTTGACGCTAGAGCCCAAAACGTCCAAAATTCTAACTCTGTCGTTTTTCGCCAATCTCCCAAAATCTTAAATGGCGTCTCACATCTAAACGAAGACAGATATGAACAAGCCGTTTCTTTCAGTGAATTTGTCTCACTCTTAGCTTTCAAACGAGCTATTGCACGACAAAATCCATCCACTAGAAGCAAAATTGGAAGTTTGGTGACGGGGGGGGAACGTCAGCGAAAATGTTTTCTCTCCGATTGAGTTGAAACTCACCATGTTGATAGAGAATTTGACGCTGATTTCAAATCTGAAATCCGTTTTCCCATCCGATGCTTCGTTTTGGCGCTAGAGCCCAAAACGTCCAAAATTCTAACTCTGTCGTTTTTCGCTAATTTCCCAAAATCTTGAATGGCGTCTCACATCTAAACGAAGACAGATATGAACAAGCCGTTTCTTTCAGTGAATTTGTCTACTCTTAGCTTTCAAACGAGCTATTGCACGACAAAATCCATCCACTAGAAGCAAAATTGGAAGTTTGGTGACGGGGGGGACGTCAGCGAAAATGTTTTCTCTCCGATTGAGTTGAAACTCACCATGTTGATAGAGAATTTGACGCTGATTTCAAATCTGAAATCCGTTTTCCCATCCGATGCTTCGTTTTGGCGCTAGAGCCCAAAACGTCCAAAATTCTAACTCTGTCGTTTTTCGCCAATCTCCCAAAATCTTAAATGGCGTCTCACATCTAAACGAAGACAGATATGAACAAGCCGTTTCTTTCAGTGAATTTGTCTCACTCTTAGCTTTCAAACGAGCTATTGCACGACAAAATCCATCCACTAGAAGCAAAATTGGAAGTTTGGTGCCGGGGGGGACGTCAGCGAAAATTTTTTCTCTCCGATTGCTTTCAAATTCACCATACAGATGCAGAATTTCACGCTGATTCCAAATCTGAAATCCGTTTTCCCATCCGATGCTTCGTTTTGGTGCTACAGCCCAAAACGTCCAAAATTTTACCTCTGTCGTTTTTTCGAAAAATGTTGAAAATTTTTTCTCTCCGATTGACTTGAAACTCACCATGTTGATAGAGAATTTCATGCTGATTCCAAATCTGAAATCCGTTTTCCCATCCGATGCTTCGTTTTGACGCTAGAGCCCAAAACGTCCAAAATTCTAACTCTGTCGTTTTTCGCCAATCTCCCAAAATCTTAAATGGCGTCTCACATCTAAACGAAGACAGATATGAACAAGCCGTTTCTTTCAGTGAATTTGTCTCACTCTTAGCTTTCAAACGAGCTATTGCACGACAAAATCCATCCACTAGAAGCAAAATTGGAAGTTTGGTGACGGCGGGGGAACGTCAGCGAAAATGTTTTCTCTCCGATTGCTTTCAAATTCACCCTACAGATGCAGAATTTCACGCTGAATCCGAATCTGAAATCCGTTTTCCCATCCGATGCTTCGTTTTGGTGCTACAGCCCAAAACGTCCAAAATTTTACCTCTGTCGTTTTTTCGAAAAATGTTGAAAATTTTTTCTCTCCGATTGACTTGAAACTCACCATGTTGATAGAGAATTTCATGCTGATTCCAAATCTGAAATCCGTTTTCCCATCCGATGCTTCGTTTTGGCGCTAGAGCCCAAAACGTCCAAAATTCTAACTCTGTCGTTTTTCGCCAATCTCCCAAAATCTTAAATGGCGTCTCACATCTAAACGAAGACAGATATGAACAAGCCGTTTCTTTCAGTGAATTTGTCTCACTCTTAGCTTTCAAACGAGCTATGGCACGACTAAATCCGTCCACTGGAAGCAAAGTTGGAAGTTTGGTGACGGGGGGGACGTCAGCGAAAATTTTTTCTCTCCGATTGCTTTCAAATTCACCATACAGATGCAGAATTTCACGCTGATTCCAAATCTGAAATCCGTTTTCCCATCCGATGCTTCGTTTTGGTGCGACAGCCCAAAACGTCCAAAATTTTACCTCTGTCGTTTTTTCGAAAAATGTTGAAAATTTTTCTCTCCGATTGACTTGAAACTCACCATGTTGATAGAGAATTTCATGCTGATTCCAAATCTGAAATCCGTTTTCCCATCCGATGCTTCGTTTTGACGCTAGAGCCCAAAACGTCCAAAATTCTAACTCTGTCGTTTTTCGCCAATCTCCCAAAATCTTAAATGGCGTCTCACATCTAAACGAAGACAGATATGAACAAGCCGTTTCTTTCAGTGAATTTGTCTCACTCTTAGCTTTCAAACGAGCTATTGCACGACAAAATCCATCCACTAGAAGCAAAATTGGAAGTTTGGTGTCGGGGGGGGACGTCAGCGAAAATTTTTTCTCTCCGATTGAGTTGAAACTCACCATGTTGATAGAGAATTTGACGCTGATTCCAAATCTGAAATCCGTTTTCCCATCCGATGCTTCGTTTTGGCGCTAGAGCCCAAAACGTCCAAAATTCTAACTCTGTCGTTTTTTCGTTCTAACTCTGTCGTTTTTCGCCAATCTCCCAAAATCTTAAATGGCGTCTCACATCTAAACGAAGACAGATATGAACAAGCCGTTTCTTTCAGTGAATTTGTCTCACTCTTAGCTTTCAAACGAGCTATTGCACGACAAAATCCATCCACTAGAAGCAAAATTGGAAGTTTGGTGACGGGGGGGGAACGTCAGCGAAAATGTTTTCTCTCCGATTGAGTTGAAACTCACCATGTTGATAGAGAATTTGACGCTGATTTCAAATCTGAAATCCGTTTTCCCATCCGATGCTTCGTTTTGGCGCTAGAGCCCAAAACGTCCAAAATTCTAACTCTGTCGTTTTTCGCTAATTTCCCAAAATCTTGAATGGCGTCTCACATCTAAACGAAGACAGATATGAACAAGCCGTTTCTTTCAGTGAATTTGTCTACTCTTAGCTTTCAAACGAGCTATTGCACGACAAAATCCATCCACTAGAAGCAAAATTGGAAGTTTGGTGACGGGGGGGACGTCAGCGAAATTTTTTCTCTCCGATTGACTTGAAACTCACCATGTTGATAGAGAATTTGATGCTGATTCCAAATCTGAAATCCGTTTTCCCATCCGATGCTTCGTTTTGGCGCTAGAGCCCAAAACGTCCAAAATTCTAACTCTGTCGTTTTTCGCCAATCTCCCAAAATCTTAAATGGCGTCTCACATCTAAACGAAGACAGATATGAACAAGCCGTTTCTTTCAGTGAATTTGTCTCACTCTTAGCTTTCAAACGAGCTATTGCACGACAAAATCCATCCACTAGAAGCAAAATTGGAAGTTCGGTGCCGGGGGGGGACGTCAGCGAAATTTTTTCTCTCCGATTGCTTTCAAATTCACCCTACAGATGCAGAATTTCACGCTGAATCCGAATCTGAAATCCGTTTTCCCATCCGATGCTTCGTTTTGGTGCTACAGCCCAAAACGTCCAAAATTTTACCTCTGTCGTTTTTTCGAAAAATGTTGAAAATTTTTTCTCTCCGATTGACTTGAAACTCACCATGTTGATAGAGAATTTCATGCTGATTCCAAATCTGAAATCCGTTTTCCCATCCGATGCTTCGTTTTGGCGCTAGAGCCCAAAACGTCCAAAATTCTAACTCTGTCGTTTTTCGCCAATCTCCCAAAATCTTAAATGGCGTCTCACATCTAAACGAAGACAGATATGAACAAGCCGTTTCTTTCAGTGAATTTGTCTCACTCTTAGCTTTCAAACGAGCTATTGCACGACAAAATCCATCCACTAGAAGCAAAATTGGAAGTTTGGTGACGGGGGGAAACGTCAGCGAAAATGTTTTCTCTCCGATTGAGTTGAAACTCACCATGTTGATAGAGAATTTGATGCTGATTCCAAATCTGAAATCCGTTTTCCCATCCGATGCTTCGTTTTGGCGCTAGAGCCCAAAACGTCCAAAATTCTAACTCTGTCGTTTTTCGCCAATCTCCCAAAATCTTAAATGGCGTCTCACATCTAAACGAAGACAGATATGAACAAGCCGTTTCTTTCAGTGAATTTGTCTCACTCTTAGCTTTCAAACGAGCTATTGCACGACAAAATCCATCCACTAGAAGCAAAATTGGAAGTTTGGTGACGGGGGGGGAACGTCAGCGAAATTTTTTTCTCTCCGATTGCTTTCAAATTCACCATACAGATGCAGAATTTCACGCTGATTCCAAATCTGAAATCCGTTTTCCCATCCGATGCTTCGTTTTGGTGCTACAGCCCAAAACGTCCAAAATTTTACCTCTGTCGTTTTTTCGAAAAATGTTGAAAATTTTTTCTCTCCGATTGACTTGAAACTCACCATGTTGATAGAGAATTTCATGCTGATTCCAAATCTGAAATCCGTTTTCCCATCCGATGCTTCGTTTTGACGCTAGAGCCCAAAACGTCCAAAATTCTAACTCTGTCGTTTTTCGCCAATCTCCCAAAATCTTAAATGGCGTCTCACATCTAAACGAAGACAGATATGAACAAGCCGTTTCTTTCAGTGAATTTGTCTCACTCTTAGCTTTCAAACGAGCTATTGCACGACAAAATCCATCCACTAGAAGCAAAATTGGAAGTTTGGTGACGGGGGGGGAACGTCAGCGAAAATGTTTTCTCTCCGATTGAGTTGAAACTCACCATGTTGATAGAGAATTTGACGCTGATTTCAAATCTGAAATCCGTTTTCCCATCCGATGCTTCGTTTTGGCGCTAGAGCCCAAAACGTCCAAAATTCTAACTCTGTCGTTTTTCGCTAATTTCCCAAAATCTTGAATGGCGTCTCACATCTAAACGAAGACAGATATGAACAAGCCGTTTCTTTCAGTGAATTTGTCTCACTCTTAGCTTTCAAACGAGCTATTGCACGACAAAATCCATCCACTAGAAGCAAAATTGGAAGTTTGGTGACGGGGGGGACGTCAGCGAAAATGTTTTCTCTCCGATTGACTTGAAACTCACCATACAGATAGAGAATTTCACGCTGATTCCAAATCTGAAATCCGTTTTCCAATCCGATGCTTCGTTTTGAAGCTACAGCCCAAAACGTCCCAAATTCTAACTCTGTCGTTTTTCGCCAATCTCCCAAAATCTTAAATGGCGTCTCACATCTAAACGAAGACAGATATGAACAAGCCGTTTCTTTCAGTGAATTTGTCTACTCTTAGCTTTCAATCGAGCTATTGCACGACAAAATCCATCCACTAGAACCAAAATTGGAAGTTCGGTGCCGGGGTGGGGGGACGTCAGCGAAATTTTTTCTCTCCGATTGAGTTCAAATTCACCATACAGATGCAGAATTTCACGCTGATTCCAAATCTGAAATCCGTTTTCCCATCCGATGCTTCGTTTTGGTGCGACAGCCCAAAACGTCCAAAATTTTACCTCTGTCGTTTTTTCGAAAAATGTTGAAAATTTTTTCTCTCCGATTGACTTGAAACTCACCATGTTGATAGAGAATTTCATGCTGATTCCAAATCTGAAATCCGTTTTCCCATCCGATGCTTCGTTTTGACGCTAGAGCCCAAAACGTCCAAAATTCTAACTCTGTCGTTTTTCGCCAATCTCCCAAAATCTTAAATGGCGTCTCACATCTAAACGAAGACAGATATGAACAAGCCGTTTCTTTCAGTGAATTTGTCTCACTCTTAGCTTTCAAACGAGCTATTGCACGACAAAATCCATCCACTAGAAGCAAAATTGGAAGTTTGGTGACGGGGGGGGAACGTCAGCGAAAATGTTTTCTCTCCGATTGAGTTGAAACTCACCATGTTGATAGAGAATTTGACGCTGATTTCAAATCTGAAATCCGTTTTCCCATCCGATGCTTCGTTTTGGCGCTAGAGCCCAAAACGTCCAAAATTCTAACTCTGTCGTTTTTCGCTAATTTCCCAAAATCTTGAATGGCGTCTCACATCTAAACGAAGACAGATATGAACAAGCCGTTTCTTTCAGTGAATTTGTCTCACTCTTAGCTTTCAAACGAGCTATTGCACGACAAAATCCATCCACTAGAAGCAAAATTGGAAGTTTGGTGACGGCGGGGGAACGTCAGCGAAAATGTTTTCTCTCCGATTGAGTTGAAACTCACCATGTTGATAGAGAATTTGACGCTGATTTCAAATCTGAAATCCGTTTTCCCATCCGATGCTTCGTTTTGGCGCTAGAGCCCAAAACGTCCAAAATTCTAACTCTGTCGTTTTTCGCCAATCTCCCAAAATCTTAAATGGCGTCTCACATCTAAACGAAGACAGATATGAACAAGCCGTTTCTTTCAGTGAATTTGTCTCACTCTTAGCTTTCAAACGAGCTATTGCACGACAAAATCCATCCACTAGAAGCAAAATTGGAAGTTTGGTGTCGGGGGGGGGACGTCAGCGAAAATTTTTTCTCTCCGATTGCTTTCAAATTCACCATACAGATGCAGAATTTCACGCTGATTCCAAATCTGAAATCCGTTTTCCCATCCGATGCTTCGTTTTGGTGCTACAGCCCAAAACGTCCAAAATTTTACCTCTGTCGTTTTTTCGAAAAATGTTGAAAATTTTTTCTCTCCGATTGACTTGAAACTCACCATGTTGATAGAGAATTTCATGCTGATTCCAAATCTGAAATCCGTTTTCCCATCCGATGCTTCGTTTTGACGCTAGAGCCCAAAACGTCCAAAATTCTAACTCTGTCGTTTTTCGCCAATCTCCCAAAATCTTAAATGGCGTCTCACATCTAAACGAAGACAGATATGAACAAGCCGTTTCTTTCAGTGAATTTGTCTCACTCTTAGCTTTCAAACGAGCTATTGCACGACAAAATCCATCCACTAGAAGCAAAATTGGAAGTTCGGTGCCGGGGGGGGGGACGTCAGCGAAATTTTTTCTCTCCGATTGCTTTCAAATTCACCATACAGATGCAGAATTTCACGCTGATTCCAAATCTGAAATCCGTTTTCCCATCCGATGCTTCGTTTTGGTGCGACAGCCCAAAACGTCCAAAATTTTACCTCTGTCGTTTTTTCGAAAAATGTTGAAAATTTTTTCTCTCCGATTGACTTGAAACTCACCATGTTGATAGAGAATTTCATGCTGATTCCAAATCTGAAATCCGTTTTCCCATCCGATGCTTCGTTTTGACGCTAGAGCCCAAAACGTCCAAAATTCTAACTCTGTCGTTTTTCGCCAATCTCCCAAAATCTTAAATGGCGTCTCACATCTAAACGAAGACAGATATGAACAAGCCGTTTCTTTCAGTGAATTTGTCTCACTCTTAGCTTTCAAACGAGCTATTGCACGACAAAAACCATCCACTAGAAGCAAAATTGGAAGTTTGGTGTCGGGGGGGGGGACGTCAGCGAAAATTTTTTCTCTCCGATTGCTTTCAAACTCACCATACAGATGCAGAATTTGACGCTGATTCCAAATCTGAAATCCGTTTTCCCATCCGATGCTTCGTTTTGGCGCTACAGCCCAAAACGTCCAAAATTTTACCTCTGTCGTTTTTTCGAAAAATGTTGAAAATTTTTTCTCTCCGATTGACTTGAAACTCACCATGTTGATAGAGAATTTGACGCTGATTCCAAATCTGAAATCCGTTTTCCCATCCGATGCTTCGTTTTGGCGCTACAGCCCAAAACGTCCAAAATTCTAACTCTGTCGTTTTTCGCCAATCTCCCAAAATCTTAAATGGCGTCTCACATCTAAACTAAGACAGATATGAACAAGCCGTTTCTTTCAGTGAATTTGTCTCACTCTTAGCTTTCAAACGAGCTATTGCACGACAAAAACCATCCACTAGAAGCAAAATTGGAAGTTTGGTGTCGGGGGGGGGACGTCAGCGAAAATTTTTTCTCTCCGATTGCTTTCAAATTCACCATGTTGATAGAGAATTTGACGCTGATTCCAAATCTGAAATCCGTTTTCCCATCCGATGCTTCGTTTTGGCGCTACAGCCCAAAACGTCCAAAATTTTACCTCTGTCGTTTTTTCGAAAAATGTTGAAAATTTTTTCTCTCCGATTGACTTGAAACTCACCATGTTGATAGAGAATTTGACGCTGATTCCAAATCTGAAATCCGTTTTCCCATCCGATGCTTCGTTTTGGCGCTACAGCCCAAAACGTCCAAAATTCTAACTCTGTCGTTTTTCGCCAATCTCCCAAAATCTTAAATGGCGTCTCACATCTAAACTAAGACAGATATGAACAAGCCGTTTCTTTCAGTGAATTTGTCTCACTCTTAGCTTTCAAACGAGCTATTGCACGACAAAAACCATCCACTAGAAGCAAAATTGGAAGTTTGGTGTCGGGGGGGGGGACGTCAGCGAAAATTTTTCTCTCCGATTGCTTTCAAATTCACCATACAGATGCAGAATTTCACGCTGATTCCAAATCTGAAATCCGTTTTCCCATCCGATGCTTCGTTTTGGCGCTACAGCCCAAAACGTCCAAAATTTTACCTCTGTCGTTTTTTCGAAAAATGTTGAAAATTTTTTCTCTCCGATTGACTTGAAACTCACCATGTTGATAGAGAATTTGACGCTGATTCCAAATCTGAAATCCGTTTTCCCATCCGATGCTTCGTTTTGACGCTAGAGCCCAAAACGTCCAAAATTCTAACTCTGTCGTTTTTCGCCAATCTCCCAAAATCTTAAATGGCGTCTCACATCTAAACGAAGACAGATATGAACAAGCCGTTTCTTTCAGTGAATTTGTCTCACTCTTAGCTTTCAAACGAGCTATTGCACGACAAAAACCATCCACTAGAAGCAAAATTGGAAGTTTGGTGTCGGGGGGGGGGACGTCAGCGAAAATTTTTCTCTCCGATTGCTTTCAAATTCACCATACAGATGCAGAATTTCACGCTGATTCCAAATCTGAAATCCGTTTTCCCATCCGATGCTTCGTTTTGGCGCTACAGCCCAAAACGTCCAAAATTTTACCTCTGTCGTTTTTTCGAAAAATGTTGAAAATTTTTTCTCTCCGATTGACTTGAAACTCACCATGTTGATAGAGAATTTGACGCTGATTCCAAATCTGAAATCCGTTTTCCCATCCGATGCTTCGTTTTGGCGCTACAGCCCAAAACGTCCAAAATTCTAACTCTGTCGTTTTTCGCCAATCTCCCAAAATCTTAAATGGCGTCTCACATCTAAACTAAGACAGATATGAACAAGCCGTTTCTTTCAGTGAATTTGTCTCACTCTTAGCTTTCAAACGAGCTATTGCACGACAAAAACCATCCACTAGAAGCAAAATTGGAAGTTTGGTGTCGGGGGGGGGACGTCAGCGAAAATTTTTTCTCTCCGATTGCTTTCAAACTCACCATACAGATGCAGAATTTGACGCTGAATCCAAATCTGAAATCCGTTTTCCCATCCGATGCTTCGTTTTGGCGCTACAGCCCAAAACGTCCAAAATTTTACCTCTGTCGTTTTTTCGAAAAATGTTGAAAATTTTTTCTCTCCGATTGACTTGAAACTCACCATGTTGATAGAGAATTTGACGCTGATTCCAAATCTGAAATCCGTTTTCCCATCCGATGCTTCGTTTTGGCGCTACAGCCCAAAACGTCCAAAATTCTAACTCTGTCGTTTTTCGCCAATCTCCCAAAATCTTAAATGGCGTCTCACATCTAAACTAAGACAGATATGAACAAGCCGTTTCTTTCAGTGAATTTGTCTCACTCTTAGCTTTCAAACGAGCTATTGCACGACAAAAACCATCCACTAGAAGCAAAATTGGAAGTTTGGTGTCGGGGGGGGGGACGTCAGCGAAAATTTTTTCTCTCCGATTGCTTTCAAATTCACCATACAGATGCAGAATTTGACGCTGATTCCAAATCTGAAATCCGTTTTCCCATCCGATGCTTCGTTTTGGCGCTACAGCCCAAAACGTCCAAAATTTTACCTCTGTCGTTTTTTCGAAAAATGTTGAAAATTTTTTCTCTCCGATTGACTTGAAACTCACCATGTTGATAGAGAATTTGACGCTGATTCCAAATCTGAAATCCGTTTTCCCATCCGATGCTTCGTTTTGGCGCTAGAGCCCAAAACGTCCAAAATTCTAACTCTGTCGTTTTTCGCCAATCTCCCAAAATCTTAAATGGCGTCTCACATCTAAACGAAGACAGATATGAACAAGCCGTTTCTTTCAGTGAATTTGTCTCACTCTTAGCTTTCAAACGAGCTATTGCACGACAAAATCCATCCACTAGAAGCAAAATTGGAAGTTTGGTGCCGGGGTGGGGGGACGTCAGCGAAAATGTTTTCTCTCCGATTGCTTTCAAATTCACCATACAGATGCAGAATTTCACGCTGATTCCAAATCTGAAATCCGTTTTCCCATCCGATGCTTCGTTTTGGCGCTACAGCCCAAAACGTCCAAAATTTTACCTCTGTCGTTTTTTCGAAAAATGTTGAAAATTTTTTCTCTCCGATTGACTTGAAACTCACCATGTTGATAGAGAATTTGACGCTGATTCCAAATCTGAAATCCGTTTTCCCATCCGATGCTTCGTTTTGGCGCTAGAGCCCAAAACGTCCAAAATTCTAACTCTGTCGTTTTTCGCCAATCTCCCAAAATCTTAAATGGCGTCTCACATCTAAACGAAGACAGATATGAACAAGCCGTTTCTTTCAGTGAATTTGTCTCACTCTTAGCTTTCAAACGAGCTATTGCACGACAAAAACCATCCACTAGAAGCAAAATTGGAAGTTTGGTGTCGGGGGGGGGACGTCAGCGAAAATTTTTCTCTCCGATTGCTTTCAAATTCACCATACAGATGCAGAATTTCACGCTGATTCCAAATCTGAAATCCGTTTTCCCATCCGATGCTTCGTTTTGGCGCTACAGCCCAAAACGTCCAAAATTTTACCTCTGTCGTTTTTTCGAAAAATGTTGAAAATTTTTTCTCTCCGATTGACTTGAAACTCACCATGTTGATAGAGAATTTGACGCTGATTCCAAATCTGAAATCCGTTTTCCCATCCGATGCTTCGTTTTGGCGCTAGAGCCCAAAACGTCCAAAATTCTAACTCTGTCGTTTTTCGCCAATCTCCCAAAATCTTAAATGGCGTCTCACATCTAAACGAAGACAGATATGAACAAGCCGTTTCTTTCAGTGAATTTGTCTCACTCTTAGCTTTCAAACGAGCTATTGCACGACAAAATCCATCCACTAGAAGCAAAATTGGAAGTTTGGTGACGGGGGGGGGACGTCAGCGAAAATGTTTTCTCTCCGATTGAGTTGAAACTCACCATGTTGATAGAGAATTTGACGCTGATTCCAAATCTGAAATCCGTTTTCCCATCCGATGCTTCGTTTTGGCGCTAGAGCCCAAAACGTCCAAAATTCTAACTCTGTCGTTTTTCGCCAATCTCCCAAAATCTTAAATGGCGTCTCACATCTAAACGAAGACAGATATGAACAAGCCGTTTCTTTCAGTGAATTTGTCTCACTCTTAGCTTTCAAACGAGCTATTGCACGACAAAATCCATCCACTAGAAGCAAAATTGGAAGTTCGGTGCCGGGGGGGGGGACGTCAGCGAAATTTTTTCTCTCCGATTGCTTTCAAATTCACCATACAGATGCAGAATTTCACGCTGATTCCAAATCTGAAATCCGTTTTCCCATCCGATGCTTCGTTTTGGTGCTACAGCCCAAAACGTCCAAAATTTTACCTCTGTCGTTTTTTCGAAAAATGTTGAAAATTTTTTCTCTCCGATTGACTTGAAACTCACCATGTTGATAGAGAATTTGATGCTGATTCCAAATCTGAAATCCGTTTTCCCATCCGATGCTTCGTTTTGACGCTAGAGCCCAAAACGTCCAAAATTCTAACTCTGTCGTTTTTCGCCAATCTCCCAAAATCTTAAATGGCGTCTCACATCTAAACGAAGACAGATATGAACAAGCCGTTTCTTTCAGTGAATTTGTCTCACTCTTAGCTTTCAAACGAGCTATTGCACGACAAAAACCATCCACTAGAAGCAAAATTGGAAGTTTGGTGTCGGGGGGGGGACGTCAGCGAAAATTTTTTCTCTCCGATTGCTTTCAAATTCACCATACAGATGCAGAATTTCACGCTGATTCCAAATCTGAAATCCGTTTTCCCATCCGATGCTTCGTTTTGGCGCTACAGCCCAAAACGTCCAAAATTTTACCTCTGTCGTTTTTTCGAAAAATGTTGAAAATTTTTTCTCTCCGATTGACTTGAAACTCACCATGTTGATAGAGAATTTGACGCTGATTCCAAATCTGAAATCCGTTTTCCCATCCGATGCTTCGTTTTGGCGCTAGAGCCCAAAACGTCCAAAATTCTAACTCTGTCGTTTTTCGCCAATCTCCCAAAATCTTAAATGGCGTCTCACATCTAAACGAAGACAGATATGAACAAGCCGTTTCTTTCAGTGAATTTGTCTCACTCTTAGCTTTCAAACGAGCTATTGCACGACAAAATCCATCCACTAGAAGCAAAATTGGAAGTTTGGTGACGGGGGGGGGAACGTCAGCGAAAATGTTTTCTCTCCGATTGAGTTGAAACTCACCATGTTGATAGAGAATTTGACGCTGATTCCAAATCTGAAATCCGTTTTCCCATCCGATGCTTCGTTTTGGCGCTAGAGCCCAAAACGTCCAAAATTCTAACTCTGTCGTTTTTCGCCAATCTCCCAAAATCTTAAATGGCGTCTCACATCTAAACGAAGACAGATATGAACAAGCCGTTTCTTTCAGTGAATTTGTCTCACTCTTAGCTTTCAAACGAGCTATTGCACGACAAAATCCATCCACTAGAAGCAAAATTGGAAGTTTGGTGACGGGGGGGAACGTCAGCGAAATTTTTTTCTCTCCGATTGCTTTCAAATTCACCATACAGATGCAGAATTTCACGCTGATTCCAAATCTGAAATCCGTTTTCCCATCCGATGCTTCGTTTTGGTGCTACAGCCCAAAACGTCCAAAATTTTACCTCTGTCGTTTTTTCGAAAAATGTTGAAAATTTTTTCTCTCCGATTGACTTGAAACTCACCATGTTGATAGAGAATTTCATGCTGATTCCAAATCTGAAATCCGTTTTCCCATCCGATGCTTCGTTTTGACGCTAGAGCCCAAAACGTCCAAAATTCTAACTCTGTCGTTTTTCGCCAATCTCCCAAAATCTTAAATGGCGTCTCACATCTAAACGAAGACAGATATGAACAAGCCGTTTCTTTCAGTGAATTTGTCTCACTCTTAGCTTTCAAACGAGCTATTGCACGACAAAATCCATCCACTAGAAGCAAAATTGGAAGTTTGGTGACGGGGGGGGGGACGTCAGCGAAATTTTTTCTCTCCGATTGCTTTCAAATTCACCATACAGATGCAGAATTTCACGCTGATTCCAAATCTGAAATCCGTTTTCCCATCCGATGCTTCGTTTTGGTGCGACAGCCCAAAACGTCCAAAATTTTACCTCTGTCGTTTTTTCGAAAAATGTTGAAAATGTTTTCTCTCCGATTGAGTTGAAACTCACCATGTTGATAGAGAATTTGATGCTGATTCCAAATCTGAAATCCGTTTTCCCATCCGATGCTTCGTTTTGGCGCTAGAGCCCAAAACGTCCAAAATTCTAACTCTGTCGTTTTTCGCCAATCTCCCAAAATCTTAAATGGCGTCTCACATCTAAACGAAGACAGATATGAACAAGCCGTTTCTTTCAGTGAATTTGTCTCACTCTTAGCTTTCAAACGAGCTATTGCACGACAAAAACCATCCACTAGAAGCAAAATTGGAAGTTTGGTGTCGGGGGGGGGGACGTCAGCGAAAATTTTTTCTCTCCGATTGCTTTCAAATTCACCATACAGATGCAGAATTTCACGCTGATTCCAAATCTGAAATCCGTTTTCCCATCCGATGCTTCGTTTTGGCGCTACAGCCCAAAACGTCCAAAATTTTACCTCTGTCGTTTTTTCGAAAAATGTTGAAAATTTTTTCTCTCCGATTGACTTGAAACTCACCATGTTGATAGAGAATTTGACGCTGATTCCAAATCTGAAATCCGTTTTCCCATCCGATGCTTCGTTTTGGCGCTACAGCCCAAAACGTCCAAAATTCTAACTCTGTCGTTTTTCGCCAATCTCCCAAAATCTTAAATGGCGTCTCACATCTAAACGAAGACAGATATGAACAAGCCGTTTCTTTCAGTGAATTTGTCTCACTCTTAGCTTTCAAACGAGCTATTGCACGACAAAATCCATCCACTAGAAGCAAAATTGGAAGTTTGGTGTCGGGGGGGGGACGTCAGCGAAAATTTTTTCTCTCCGATTGCTTTCAAATTCACCATACAGATGCAGAATTTCACGCTGATTCCAAATCTGAAATCCGTTTTCCCATCCGATGCTTCGTTTTGGTGCTACAGCCCAAAACGTCCAAAATTTTACCTCTGTCGTTTTTTCGAAAAATGTTGAAAATTTTTTCTCTCCGATTGACTTGAAACTCACCATGTTGATAGAGAATTTCATGCTGATTCCAAATCTGAAATCCGTTTTCCCATCCGATGCTTCGTTTTGACGCTAGAGCCCAAAACGTCCAAAATTCTAACTCTGTCGTTTTTCGCCAATCTCCCAAAATCTTAAATGGCGTCTCACATCTAAACGAAGACAGATATGAACAAGCCGTTTCTTTCAGTGAATTTGTCTCACTCTTAGCTTTCAAACGAGCTATTGCACGACAAAATCCATCCACTAGAAGCAAAATTGGAAGTTTGGTGCCGGGGGGGGACGTCAGCGAAATTTTTTCTCTCCGATTGCTTTCAAATTCACCATACAGATGCAGAATTTCACGCTGATTCCAAATCTGAAATCCGTTTTCCCATCCGATGCTTCGTTTTGGTGCTACAGCCCAAAACGTCCAAAATTTTACCTCTGTCGTTTTTTCGAAAAATGTTGAAAATTTTTTCTCTCCGATTGACTTGAAACTCACCATGTTGATAGAGAATTTCATGCTGATTCCAAATCTGAAATCCGTTTTCCCATCCGATGCTTCGTTTTGACGCTAGAGCCCAAAACGTCCAAAATTCTAACTCTGTCGTTTTTCGCCAATCTCCCAAAATCTTAAATGGCGTCTCACATCTAAACGAAGACAGATATGAACAAGCCGTTTCTTTCAGTGAATTTGTCTCACTCTTAGCTTTCAAACGAGCTATTGCACGACAAAATCCATCCACTAGAAGCAAAATTGGAAGTTTGGTGACGGGGGGGGAACGTCAGCGAAAATGTTTTCTCTCCGATTGAGTTGAAACTCACCATGTTGATAGAGAATTTGACGCTGATTTCAAATCTGAAATCCGTTTTCCCATCCGATGCTTCGTTTTGGCGCTAGAGCCCAAAACGTCCAAAATTCTAACTCTGTCGTTTTTCGCTAATTTCCCAAAATCTTGAATGGCGTCTCACATCTAAACGAAGACAGATATGAACAAGCCGTTTCTTTCAGTGAATTTGTCTCACTCTTAGCTTTCAAACGAGCTATTGCACGACAAAATCCATCCACTAGAAGCAAAATTGGAAGTTTGGTGTCGGGGGGGGGACGTCAGCGAAAATTTTTTCTCTCCGATTGACTTGAAACTCACCATGTTGATAGAGAATTTGACGCTGATTCCAAATCTGAAATCCGTTTTCCCATCCGATGCTTCGTTTTGGCGCTAGAGCCCAAAACGTCCAAAATTCTAACTCTGTCGTTTTTCGCCAATCTCCCAAAATCTTAAATGGCGTCTCACATCTAAACGAAGACAGATATGAACAAGCCGTTTCTTTCAGTGAATTTGTCTCACTCTTAGCTTTCAAACGAGCTATTGCACGACAAAAACCATCCACTAGAAGCAAAATTGGAAGTTTGGTGTCGGGGGGGGGGACGTCAGCGAAAATTTTTTCTCTCCGATTGCTTTCAAATTCACCATACAGATGCAGAATTTCACGCTGATTCCAAATCTGAAATCCGTTTTCCCATCCGATGCTTCGTTTTGGTGCTACAGCCCAAAACGTCCAAAATTTTACCTCTGTCGTTTTTTCGAAAAATGTTGAAAATTTTTTCTCTCCGATTGACTTGAAACTCACCATGTTGATAGAGAATTTCATGCTGATTCCAAATCTGAAATCCGTTTTCCCATCCGATGCTTCGTTTTGACGCTAGAGCCCAAAACGTCCAAAATTCTAACTCTGTCGTTTTTCGCCAATCTCCCAAAATCTTAAATGGCGTCTCACATCTAAACGAAGACAGATATGAACAAGCCGTTTCTTTCAGTGAATTTGTCTCACTCTTAGCTTTCAAACGAGCTATTGCACGACAAAATCCATCCACTAGAAGCAAAATTGGAAGTTTGGTGACGGGGGGGGAACGTCAGCGAAAATGTTTTCTCTCCGATTGACTTGAAACTCACCATGTTGATAGAGAATTTCACGCTGATTCCAAATCTGAAATCCGTTTTCCAATCCGATGCTTCGTTTTGAAGCTACAGCCCAAAACGTCCCAAATTCTAACTCTGTCGTTTTTCGCCAATTTCCCAAAATCTTAAATGGCGTCTCACATCTAAACGAAGACAGATATGAACAAGCCGATTCTTTCAGTGAATTTGTCTCACTCTTAGCTTTCAAACGAGCTATTGCACGACAAAATCCATCCACTAGAAGCAAAATTGGAAGTTTGGTGTCGGGGGGGGACGTCAGCGAAAATTTTTTCTCTCCGATTGCTTTCAAATTCACCATACAGATGCAGAATTTCACGCTGATTCCAAATCTGAAATCCGTTTTCCCATCCGATGCTTCGTTTTGGTGCTACAGCCCAAAACGTCCAAAATTTTACCTCTGTCGTTTTTTCGAAAAATGTTGAAAATTTTTTCTCTCCGATTGACTTGAAACTCACCATGTTGATAGAGAATTTGACGCTGATTCCAAATCTGAAATCCGTTTTCCCATCCGATGCTTCGTTTTGGCGCTAGAGCCCAAAACGTCCAAAATTCTAACTCTGTCGTTTTTCGCCAATCTCCCAAAATCTTAAATGGCGTCTCACATCTAAACGAAGACAGATATGAACAAGCCGTTTCTTTCAGTGAATTTGTCTCACTCTTAGCTTTCAAACGAGCTATTGCACGACAAAATCCATCCACTAGAAGCAAAATTGGAAGTTTGGTGACGGGGGGGGGACGTCAGCGAAATTTTTTCTCTCCGATTGCTTTCAAATTCACCATACAGATGCAGAATTTCACGCTGATTCCAAATCTGAAATCCGTTTTCCCATCCGATGCTTCGTTTTGGTGCTACAGCCCAAAACGTCCAAAATTTTACCTCTGTCGTTTTTTCGAAAAATGTTGAAAATTTTTTCTCTCCGATTGACTTGAAACTCACCATGTTGATAGAGAATTTCATGCTGATTCCAAATCTGAAATCCGTTTTCCCATCCGATGCTTCGTTTTGACGCTAGAGCCCAAAACGTCCAAAATTCTAACTCTGTCGTTTTTCGCCAATCTCCCAAAATCTTAAATGGCGTCTCACATCTAAACGAAGACAGATATGAACAAGCCGTTTCTTTCAGTGAATTTGTCTCACTCTTAGCTTTCAAACGAGCTATTGCACGACAAAAACCATCCACTAGAAGCAAAATTGGAAGTTTGGTGTCGGGGGGGGGGACGTCAGCGAAAATTTTTTCTCTCCGATTGCTTTCAAATTCACCATACAGATGCAGAATTTCACGCTGATTCCAAATCTGAAATCCGTTTTCCCATCCGATGCTTCGTTTTGGTGCGACAGCCCAAAACGTCCAAAATTTTACCTCTGTCGTTTTTTCGAAAAATGTTGAAAATTTTTTCTCTCCGATTGACTTGAAACTCACCATGTTGATAGAGAATTTCATGCTGATTCCAAATCTGAAATCCGTTTTCCCATCCGATGCTTCGTTTTGACGCTAGAGCCCAAAACGTCCAAAATTCTAACTCTGTCGTTTTTCGCCAATCTCCCAAAATCTTAAATGGCGTCTCACATCTAAACGAAGACAGATATGAACAAGCCGTTTCTTTCAGTGAATTTGTCTCACTCTTAGCTTTCAAACGAGCTATTGCACGACAAAATCCATCCACTAGAAGCAAAATTGGAAGTTTGGTGACGGGGGGGGGAACGTCAGCGAAAATGTTTTCTCTCCGATTGAGTTGAAACTCACCATGTTGATAGAGAATTTGACGCTGATTCCAAATCTGAAATCCGTTTTCCCATCCGATGCTTCGTTTTGGCGCTAGAGCCCAAAACGTCCAAAATTCTAACTCTGTCGTTTTTCGCTAATTTCCCAAAATCTTGAATGGCGTCTCACATCTAAACGAAGACAGATATGAACAAGCCGTTTCTTTCAGTGAATTTGTCTCACTCTTAGCTTTCAAACGAGCTATTGCACGACAAAATCCATCCACTAGAAGCAAAATTGGAAGTTTGGTGACGGGGGGGGACGTCAGCGAAAATGTTTTCTCTCCGATTGACTTGAAACTCACCATGTTGATAGAGAATTTGATGCTGATTCCAAATCTGAAATCCGTTTTCCCATCCGATGCTTCGTTTTGGCGCTAGAGCCCAAAACGTCCAAAATTCTAACTCTGTCGTTTTTCGCCAATCTCCCAAAATCTTAAATGGCGTCTCACATCTAAACGAAGACAGATATGAACAAGCCGTTTCTTTCAGTGAATTTGTCTCACTCTTAGCTTTCAAACGAGCTATTGCACGACAAAATCCGTCCACTAGAAGCAAAATTGGAAGGTCGGTTCTGGCGGGGGGACGTCAGCGAAATTTTTTCTCTCCGATTGCTTTCAAATTCACCATACAGATGCAGAATTTCACGCTGATTCCAAATCTGAAATCCGTTTTCCCATCCGATGCTTCGTTTTGGTGCGACAGCCCAAAACGTCCAAAATTTTACCTCTGTCGTTTTTTCGAAAAATGTTGAAAATTTTTTCTCTCCGATTGACTTGAAACTCACCATGTTGATAGAGAATTTCATGCTGATTCCAAATCTGAAATCCGTTTTCCCATCCGATGCTTCGTTTTGACGCTAGAGCCCAAAACGTCCAAAATTCTAACTCTGTCGTTTTTCGCCAATCTCCCAAAATCTTAAATGGCGTCTCACATCTAAACGAAGACAGATATGAACAAGCCGTTTCTTTCAGTGAATTTGTCTCACTCTTAGCTTTCAAACGAGCTATTGCACGACAAAATCCATCCACTAGAAGCAAAATTGGAAGTTTGGTGACGGGGGGGAACGTCAGCGAAAATGTTTTCTCTCCGATTGAGTTGAAACTCACCATGTTGATAGAGAATTTGACGCTGATTCCAAATCTGAAATCCGTTTTCCCATCCGATGCTTCGTTTTGGCGCTAGAGCCCAAAACGTCCAAAATTCTAACTCTGTCGTTTTTCGCTAATTTCCCAAAATCTTGAATGGCGTCTCACATCTAAACGAAGACAGATATGAACAAGCCGTTTCTTTCAGTGAATTTGTCTCACTCTTAGCTTTCAAACGAGCTATTGCACGACAAAATCCATCCACTAGAAGCAAAATTGGAAGTTTGGTGACGGGGGGGACGTCAGCGAAAATTTTTTCTCTCCGATTGCTTTCAAATTCACCATACAGATGCAGAATTTCACGCTGATTCCAAATCTGAAATCCGTTTTCCCATCCGATGCTTCGTTTTGGTGCGACAGCCCAAAACGTCCAAAATTTTACCTCTGTCGTTTTTTCGAAAAATGTTGAAAATTTTTTCTCTCCGATTGACTTGAAACTCACCATGTTGATAGAGAATTTCATGCTGATTCCAAATCTGAAATCCGTTTTCCCATCCGATGCTTCGTTTTGACGCTAGAGCCCAAAACGTCCAAAATTCTAACTCTGTCGTTTTTCGCCAATCTCCCAAAATCTTAAATGGCGTCTCACATCTAAACGAAGACAGATATGAACAAGCCGTTTCTTTCAGTGAATTTGTCTCACTCTTAGCTTTCAAACGAGCTATTGCACGACAAAATCCATCCACTAGAAGCAAAATTGGAAGTTTGGTGCCGGGGTGGGGGGACGTCAGCGAAATTTTTTCTCTCCGATTGCTTTCAAATTCACCATACAGATGCAGAATTTCACGCTGATTCCAAATCTGAAATCCGTTTTCCCATCCGATGCTTCGTTTTGGTGCGACAGCCCAAAACGTCCAAAATTTTACCTCTGTCGTTTTTTCGAAAAATGTTGAAAATTTTTTCTCTCCGATTGACTTGAAACTCACCATGTTGATAGAGAATTTCATGCTGATTCCAAATCTGAAATCCGTTTTCCCATCCGATGCTTCGTTTTGACGCTAGAGCCCAAAACGTCCAAAATTCTAACTCTGTCGTTTTTCGCCAATCTCCCAAAATCTTAAATGGCGTCTCACATCTAAACGAAGACAGATATGAACAAGCCGTTTCTTTCAGTGAATTTGTCTCACTCTTAGCTTTCAAACGAGCTATTGCACGACAAAATCCATCCACTAGAAGCAAAATTGGAAGTTTGGTGACGGGGGGGGAACGTCAGCGAAAATGTTTTCTCTCCGATTGAGTTGAAACTCACCATGTTGATAGAGAATTTGACGCTGATTTCAAATCTGAAATCCGTTTTCCCATCCGATGCTTCGTTTTGGCGCTAGAGCCCAAAACGTCCAAAATTCTAACTCTGTCGTTTTTCGCTAATTTCCCAAAATCTTGAATGGCGTCTCACATCTAAACGAAGACAGATATGAACAAGCCGTTTCTTTCAGTGAATTTGTCTACTCTTAGCTTTCAAACGAGCTATTGCACGACAAAATCCATCCACTAGAAGCAAAATTGGAAGTTTGGTGACGGGGGGGACGTCAGCGAAAATGTTTTCTCTCCGATTGAGTTGAAACTCACCATGTTGATAGAGAATTTGACGTTGATTCCAAATCTGAAATCCGTTTTCCCATCCGATGCTTCGTTTTGACGCTAGAGCCCAAAACGTCCAAAATTCTAACTCTGTCGTTTTTCGCCAATCTCCCAAAATCTTAAATGGCGTCTCACATCTAAACGAAGACAGATATGAACAAGCCGTTTCTTTCAGTGAATTTGTCTCACTCTTAGCTTTCAAACGAGCTATTGCACGACAAAATCCATCCACTAGAAGCAAAATTGGAAGTTCGGTGACGGGGGGGGGACGTCAGCGAAATTTTTTCTCTCCGATTGCTTTCAAATTCACCATACAGATGCAGAATTTCACGCTGATTCCAAATCTGAAATCCGTTTTCCCATCCGATGCTTCGTTTTGGTGCGACAGCCCAAAACGTCCAAAATTTTACCTCTGTCGTTTTTTCGAAAAATGTTGAAAATTTTTTCTCTCCGATTGACTTGAAACTCACCATGTTGATAGAGAATTTCATGCTGATTCCAAATCTGAAATCCGTTTTCCCATCCGATGCTTCGTTTTGGCGCTAGAGCCCAAAACGTCCAAAATTCTAACTCTGTCGTTTTTCGCCAATCTCCCAAAATCTTGAATGGCGTCTCACATCTAAACGAAGACAGATATGAACAAGCCGTTTCTTTCAGTGAATTTGTCTCACTCTTAGCTTTCAAACGAGCTATTGCACGACAAAATCCATCCACTAGAAGCAAAATTGGAAGTTTGGTGATGGGGGGGACGTCAGCGAAAATGTTTTTCTCTCCGATTGAGTTGAAACTCACCATGTTGATAGAGAATTTGACGCTGATTCCAAATCTGAAATCCGTTTTCCCATCCGATGCTTCGTTTTGGCGCTAGAGCCCAAAACGTCCAAAATTCTAACTCTGTCGTTTTTCGCCAATCTCCCAAAATCTTAAATGGCGTCTCACATCTAAACGAAGACAGATATGAACAAGCCGTTTCTTTCAGTGAATTTGTCTCACTCTTAGCTTTCAAACGAGCTATTGCACGACAAAATCCATCCACTAGAAGCAAAGTTGGAAGTTCGGTGCCGAGGTGGGGGACGTCAGCGAAAATTTTTTCTCTCCGATTGCTTTCAAATTCACCATACAGATGCAGAATTTCACGCTGATTCCAAATCTGAAATCCGTTTTCCCATCCGATGCTTCGTTTTGGTGCGACAGCCCAAAACGTCCAAAATTTTACCTCTGTCGTTTTTTCGAAAAATGTTGAAAATTTTTTCTCTCCGATTGACTTGAAACTCACCATGTTGATAGAGAATTTCATGCTGATTCCAAATCTGAAATCCGTTTTCCCATCCGATGCTTCGTTTTGACGCTAGAGCCCAAAACGTCCAAAATTCTAACTCTGTCGTTTTTCGCCAATCTCCCAAAATCTTAAATGGCGTCTCACATCTAAACGAAGACAGATATGAACAAGCCGTTTCTTTCAGTGAATTTGTCTCACTCTTCTCACTCTTAGCTTTCAAACGAGCTATGGCACGACAAAATCCATCCACTAGAAGCAAAATTGGAAGTTTGGTGACGGCGGGGGAACGTCAGCGAAAATGTTTTCTCTCCGATTGAGTTGAAACTCACCATGTTGATAGAGAATTTGACGCTGATTTCAAATCTGAAATCCGTTTTCCCATCCGATGCTTCGTTTTGGCGCTAGAGCCCAAAACGTCCAAAATTCTAACTCTGTCGTTTTTCGCCAATCTCCCAAAATCTTGAATGGCGTCTCACATCTAAACGAAGACAGATATGAACAAGCCGTTTCTTTCAGTGAATTTGTCTCACTCTTAGCTTTCAAACGAGCTATTGCACGACAAAATCCATCCACTAGAAGCAAAATTGGAAGTTTGGTGACGGGGGGGAACGTCAGCGAAAATGTTTTCTCTCCGATTGAGTTGAAACTCACCATGTTGATAGAGAATTTGACGCTGATTCCAAATCTGAAATCCGTTTTCCCATCCGATGCTTCGTTTTGGCGCTAGAGCCCAAAACGTCCAAAATTCTAACTCTGTCGTTTTTCGCCAATCTCCCAAAATCTTAAATGGCGTCTCACATCTAAACGAAGACAGATATGAACAAGCCGTTTCTTTCAGTGAATTTGTCTCACTCTTAGCTTTCAAACGAGCTATTGCACGACAAAAACCATCCACTAGAAGCAAAATTGGAAGTTTGGTGTCGGGGGGGGGACGTCAGCGAAAATTTTTTCTCTCCGATTGCTTTCAAATTCACCATGTTGATAGAGAATTTGACGCTGATTCCAAATCTGAAATCCGTTTTCCCATCCGATGCTTCGTTTTGACGCTAGAGCCCAAAACGTCCAAAATTCTAACTCTGTCGTTTTTCGCCAATCTCCCAAAATCTTAAATGGCGTCTCACATCTAAACGAAGACAGATATGAACAAGCCGTTTCTTTCAGTGAATTTGTCTCACTCTTAGCTTTCAAACGAGCTATTGCACGACAAAATCCATCCACTAGAAGCAAAATTGGAAGTTTGGTGACGGGGGGGACGTCAGCGAAAATGTTTTCTCTCCGATTGAGTTGAAACTCACCATGTTGATAGAGAATTTCATGCTGATTCCAAATCTGAAATCCGTTTTCCCATCCGATGCTTCGTTTTGACGCTAGAGCCCAAAACGTCCAAAATTCTAACTCTGTCGTTTTTCGCCAATCTCCCAAAATCTTAAATGGCGTCTCACATCTAAACGAAGACAGATATGAACAAGCCGTTTCTTTCAGTGAATTTGTCTCACTCTTAGCTTTCAAACGAGCTATTGCACGACAAAATCCATCCACTAGAAGCAAAATTGGAAGTTTGGTGACGGGGGGGGAACGTCAGCGAAAATGTTTTCTCTCCGATTGAGTTGAAACTCACCATGTTGATAGAGAATTTGACGCTGATTTCAAATCTGAAATCCGTTTTCCCATCCGATGCTTCGTTTTGGCGCTAGAGCCCAAAACGTCCAAAATTCTAACTCTGTCGTTTTTCGCCAATCTCCCAAAATCTTAAATGGCGTCTCACATCTAAACGAAGACAGATATGAACAAGCCGTTTCTTTCAGTGAATTTGTCTCACTCTTAGCTTTCAAACGAGCTATTGCACGACAAAATCCATCCACTAGAAGCAAAATTGGAAGTTTGGTGTCGGGGGGGGGACGTCAGCGAAAATTTTTTCTCTCCGATTGCTTTCAAATTCACCATACAGATGCAGAATTTCACGCTGATTCCAAATCTGAAATCCGTTTTCCCATCCGATGCTTCGTTTTGGTGCGACAGCCCAAAACGTCCAAAATTTTACCTCTGTCGTTTTTTCGAAAAATGTTGAAAATTTTTTCTCTCCGATTGACTTGAAACTCACCATGTTGATAGAGAATTTCATGCTGATTCCAAATCTGAAATCCGTTTTCCCATCCGATGCTTCGTTTTGACGCTAGAGCCCAAAACGTCCAAAATTCTAACTCTGTCGTTTTTCGCCAATCTCCCAAAATCTTAAATGGCGTCTCACATCTAAACGAAGACAGATATGAACAAGCCGTTTCTTTCAGTGAATTTGTCTCACTCTTAGCTTTCAAACGAGCTATTGCACGACAAAAACCATCCACTAGAAGCAAAATTGGAAGTTTGGTGTCGGGGGGGGGGACGTCAGCGAAAATTTTTTCTCTCCGATTGCTTTCAAATTCACCATACAGATGCAGAATTTCACGCTGATTCCAAATCTGAAATCCGTTTTCCTATCCGATGCTTCGTTTTGGTGCGACAGAAAATTTTTTCTCTCCGATTGACTTGAAACTCACCATGTTGATAGAGAATTTCATGCTGATTCCAAATCTGAAATCCGTTTTCCCATCCGATGCTTCGTTTTGACGCTAGAGCCCAAAACGTCCAAAATTCTAACTCTGTCGTTTTTCGCCAATCTCCCAAAATCTTAAATGGCGTCTCACATCTAAACGAAGACAGATATGAACAAGCCGTTTCTTTCAGTGAATTTGTCTCACTCTTAGCTTTCAAACGAGCTATTGCACGACAAAATCCGTCCACTAGAAGCAAAGTTGGAAGTTCGGTGCCGGGGGGGGGGACGTCAGCGAAAATTTTTTCTCTCCGATTGCTTTCAAATTCACCATACAGATGCAGAATTTCACGCTGATTCCAAATCTGAAATCCGTTTTCCCATCCGATGCTTCGTTTTGGTGCGACAGCCCAAAACGTCCAAAATTTTACCTCTGTCGTTTTTTCGAAAAATGTTGAAAATTTTTTCTCTCCGATTGACTTGAAACTCACCATGTTGATAGAGAATTTCATGCTGATTCCAAATCTGAAATCCGTTTTCCCATCCGATGCTTCGTTTTGACGCTAGAGCCCAAAACGTCCAAAATTCTAACTCTGTCGTTTTTCGCCAATCTCCCAAAATCTTAAATGGCGTCTCACATCTAAACGAAGACAGATATGAACAAGCCGTTTCTTTCAGTGAATTTGTCTCACTCTTAGCTTTCAAACGAGCTATTGCACGACAAAATCCATCCACTAGAAGCAAAATTGGAAGTTTGGTGACGGGGGGGGAACGTCAGCGAAAATGTTTTCTCTCCGATTGAGTTGAAACTCACCATGTTGATAGAGAATTTGACGCTGATTCCAAATCTGAAATCCGTTTTCCCATCCGATGCTTCGTTTTGGCGCTAGAGCCCAAAACGTCCAAAATTCTAACTCTGTCGTTTTTCGCCAATCTCCCAAAATCTTAAATGGCGTCTCACATCTAAACGAAGACAGATATGAACAAGCCGTTTCTTTCAGTGAATTTGTCTCACTCTTAGCTTTCAAACGAGCTATTGCACGACAAAATCCATCCACTAGAAGCAAAATTGGAAGTTTGGTGACGGGGGGAAACGTCAGCGAAAATGTTTTCTCTCCGATTGAGTTGAAACTCACCATGTTGATAGAGAATTTGACGCTGATTCCAAATCTGAAATCCGTTTTCCCATCCGATGCTTCGTTTTGGCGCTAGAGCCCAAAACGTCCAAAATTCTAACTCTGTCGTTTTTCGCTAATTTCCCAAAATCTTGAATGGCGTCTCACATCTAAACGAAGACAGATATGAACAAGCCGTTTCTTTCAGTGAATTTGTCTACTCTTAGCTTTCAAACGAGCTATTGCACGACAAAATCCATCCACTAGAAGCAAAATTGGAAGTTTGGTGACGGGGGGGACGTCAGCGAAAATGTTTTCTCTCCGATTGAGTTGAAACTCACCATGTTGATAGAGAATTTCATGCTGATTCCAAATCTGAAATCCGTTTTCCCATCCGATGCTTCGTTTTGACGCTAGAGCCCAAAACGTCCAAAATTCTAACTCTGTCGTTTTTCGCCAATCTCCCAAAATCTTAAATGGCGTCTCACATCTAAACGAAGACAGATATGAACAAGCCGTTTCTTTCAGTGAATTTGTCTCACTCTTAGCTTTCAAACGAGCTATTGCACGACAAAATCCGTCCACTAGAAGCAAAATTGGAAGTTCGGTGACGGGGGGGGGACGTCAGCGAAATTTTTTCTCTCCGATTGCTTTCAAATTCACCATACAGATGCAGAATTTCACGCTGATTCCAAATCTGAAATCCGTTTTCCCATCCGATGCTTCGTTTTGGTGCGACAGCCCAAAACGTCCAAAATTTTACCTCTGTCGTTTTTTCGAAAAATGTTGAAAATTTTTTCTCTCCGATTGACTTGAAACTCACCATGTTGATAGAGAATTTCATGCTGATTCCAAATCTGAAATCCGTTTTCCCATCCGATGCTTCGTTTTGACGCTAGAGCCCAAAACGTCCAAAATTCTAACTCTGTCGTTTTTCGCCAATCTCCCAAAATCTTAAATGGCGTCTCACATCTAAACGAAGACAGATATGAACAAGCCGTTTCTTTCAGTGAATTTGTCTCACTCTTAGCTTTCAAACGAGCTATTGCACGACAAAATCCATCCACTAGAAGCAAAATTGGAAGTTTGGTGACGGCGGGGAACGTCAGCGAAAATGTTTTCTCTCCGATTGAGTTGAAACTCACCATGTTGATAGAGAATTTGACGCTGATTTCAAATCTGAAATCCGTTTTCCCATCCGATGCTTCGTTTTGGCGCTAGAGCCCAAAACGTCCAAAATTCTAACTCTGTCGTTTTTCGCTAATTTCCCAAAATCTTGAATGGCGTCTCACATCTAAACGAAGACAGATATGAACAAGCCGTTTCTTTCAGTGAATTTGTCTACTCTTAGCTTTCAAACGAGCTATTGCACGACAAAATCCATCCACTAGAAGCAAAATTGGAAGTTCGGTGACGGGGGGGGAACGTCAGCGAAAATGTTTTCTCTCCGATTGCTTTCAAATTCACCATACAGATGCAGAATTTCACGCTGAATCCGAATCTGAAATCCGTTTTCCCATCCGATGCTTCGTTTTGGCGCTAGAGCCCAAAACGTCCAAAATTCTAACTCTGTCGTTTTTCGCCAATCTCCCAAAATCTTAAATGGCGTCTCACATCTAAACGAAGACAGATATGAACAAGCCGTTTCTTTCAGTGAATTTGTCTCACTCTTAGCTTTCAAACGAGCTATTGCACGACAAAATCCATCCACTAGAAGCAAAATTGGAAGTTTGGTGACGGCGGGGGAACGTCAGCGAAAATTTTTTCTCTCCGATTGACTTGAAACTCACCATGTTGATAGAGAATTTCACGCTGATTCCAAATCTGAAATCCGTTTTCCCATCCGATGCTTCGTTTTGGCGCTAGAGCCCAAAACGTCCAAAATTCTAACTCTGTCGTTTTTCGCCAATCTCCCAAAATCTTAAATGGCGTCTCACATCTAAACGAAGACAGATATGAACAAGCCGTTTCTTTCAGTGAATTTGTCTCACTCTTAGCTTTCAAACGAGCTATTGCACGACAAAATCCATCCACTAGAAGCAAAATTGGAAGTTTGGTGACGGGGGGGGAACGTCAGCGAAAATGTTTTCTCTCCGATTGAGTTGAAACTCACCATGTTGATAGAGAATTTGACGCTGATTCCAAATCTGAAATCCGTTTTCCCATCCGATGCTTCGTTTTGGCGCTAGAGCCCAAAACGTCCAAAATTCTAACTCTGTCGTTTTTCGCCAATCTCCCAAAATCTTAAATGGCGTCTCACATCTAAACGAAGACAGATATGAACAAGCCGTTTCTTTCAGTGAATTTGTCTCACTCTTAGCTTTCAAACGAGCTATGGCACGACTAAATCCGTCCACTAGAAGCAAAGTTGGAAGTTCGGTGCCGGGGGAGGGGGGGAACGTCAGCGAAATTTTTTCTCTCCGATTGCTTTCAAATTCACCATACAGATGCAGAATTTCACGCTGATTCCAAATCTGAAATCCGTTTTCCCATCCGATGCTTCGTTTTGGTGCGACAGCCCAAAACGTCCAAAATTTTACCTCTGTCGTTTTTTCGAAAAATGTTGAAAATTTTTTCTCTCCGATTGACTTGAAACTCACCATGTTGATAGAGAATTTCATGCTGATTCCAAATCTGAAATCCGTTTTCCCATCCGATGCTTCGTTTTGACGCTAGAGCCCAAAACGTCCAAAATTCTAACTCTGTCGTTTTTCGCCAATCTCCCAAAATCTTAAATGGCGTCTCACATCTAAACGAAGACAGATATGAACAAGCCGTTTCTTTCAGTGAATTTGTCTCACTCTTAGCTTTCAAACGAGCTATTGCACGACAAAATCCATCCACTAGAAGCAAAATTGGAAGTTTGGTGACGGGGGGGGAACGTCAGCGAAAATGTTTTCTCTCCGATTGAGTTGAAACTCACCATGTTGATAGAGAATTTGACGCTGATTCCAAATCTGAAATCCGTTTTCCCATCCGATGCTTCGTTTTGGCGCTAGAGCCCAAAACGTCCAAAATTCTAACTCTGTCGTTTTTCGCCAATCTCCCAAAATCTTAAATGGCGTCTCACATCTAAACGAAGACAGATATGAACAAGCCGTTTCTTTCAGTGAATTTGTCTCACTCTTAGCTTTCAAACGAGCTATTGCACGACAAAATCCATCCACTAGAAGCAAAATTGGAAGTTTGGTGTCGGGGGGGGGACGTCAGCGAAAATTTTTCTCTCCGATTGCTTTCAAATTCACCATACAGATGCAGAATTTCACGCTGATTCCAAATCTGAAATCCGTTTTCCCATCCGATGCTTCGTTTTGGTGCGACAGCCCAAAACGTCCAAAATTTTACCTCTGTCGTTTTTTCGAAAAATGTTGAAAATTTTTTCTCTCCGATTGACTTGAAACTCACCATGTTGATAGAGAATTTCATGCTGATTCCAAATCTGAAATCCGTTTTCCCATCCGATGCTTCGTTTTGACGCTAGAGCCCAAAACGTCCAAAATTCTAACTCTGTCGTTTTTCGCCAATCTCCCAAAATCTTAAATGGCGTCTCACATCTAAACGAAGACAGATATGAACAAGCCGTTTCTTTCAGTGAATTTGTCTCACTCTTAGCTTTCAAACGAGCTATTGCACGACAAAATCCATCCACTAGAAGCAAAATTGGAAGTTTGGTGACGGGGGGGAACGTCAGCGAAAATGTTTTCTCTCCGATTGAGTTGAAACTCACCATGTTGATAGAGAATTTGACGCTGATTCCAAATCTGAAATCCGTTTTCCCATCCGATGCTTCGTTTTGGCGCTAGAGCCCAAAACGTCCAAAATTCTAACTCTGTCGTTTTTCGCCAATCTCCCAAAATCTTAAATGGCGTCTCACATCTAAACGAAGACAGATATGAACAAGCCGTTTCTTTCAGTGAATTTGTCTCACTCTTAGCTTTCAAACGAGCTATTGCACGACAAAATCCATCCACTAGAAGCAAAATTGGAAGTTTGGTGTCGGGGGGGGGACGTCAGCGAAAATTTTTCTCTCCGATTGCTTTCAAATTCACCATACAGATGCAGAATTTCACGCTGATTCCAAATCTGAAATCCGTTTTCCCATCCGATGCTTCGTTTTGGTGCGACAGCCCAAAACGTCCAAAATTTTACCTCTGTCGTTTTTTCGAAAAATGTTGAAAATTTTTTCTCTCCGATTGACTTGAAACTCACCATGTTGATAGAGAATTTCATGCTGATTCCAAATCTGAAATCCGTTTTCCCATCCGATGCTTCGTTTTGACGCTAGAGCCCAAAACGTCCAAAATTCTAACTCTGTCGTTTTTCGCCAATCTCCCAAAATCTTAAATGGCGTCTCACATCTAAACGAAGACAGATATGAACAAGCCGTTTCTTTCAGTGAATTTGTCTCACTCTTAGCTTTCAAACGAGCTATTGCACGACAAAAACCATCCACTAGAAGCAAAATTGGAAGTTTGGTGTCGGGGGGGGGGACGTCAGCGAAAATTTTTTCTCTCCGATTGCTTTCAAATTCACCATACAGATGCAGAATTTCACGCTGATTCCAAATCTGAAATCCGTTTTCCCATCCGATGCTTCGTTTTGGTGCGACAGCCCAAAACGTCCAAAATTTTACCTCTGTCGTTTTTTCGAAAAATGTTGAAAATGTTTTCTCTCCGATTGACTTGAAACTCACCATGTTGATAGAGAATTTGACGCTGATTCCAAATCTGAAATCCGTTTTCCCATCCGATGCTTCGTTTTGGCGCTAGAGCCCAAAACGTCCAAAATTCTAACTCTGTCGTTTTTCGCCAATCTCCCAAAATCTTAAATGGCGTCTCACATCTAAACGAAGACAGATATGAACAAGCCGTTTCTTTCAGTGAATTTGTCTCACTCTTCGCTTTCAAACGAGCTAATGCACGACAAAATCCGTCCACTAGAAGCAAAGTTGGAAGGTCGGTGACGGGGGGGGAACGTCAGCGAAATTTTTTTCTCTCCGATTGCTTTCAAATTCACCATACAGATGCAGAATTTCACGCTGATTCCAAATCTGAAATCCGTTTTCCCATCCGATGCTTCGTTTTGGTGCGACAGCCCAAAACGTCCAAAATTTTACCTCTGTCGTTTTTTCGAAAAATGTTGAAAATTTTTTCTCTCCGATTGACTTGAAACTCACCATGTTGATAGAGAATTTCATGCTGATTCCAAATCTGAAATCCGTTTTCCCATCCGATGCTTCGTTTTGGCGCTAGAGCCCAAAACGTCCAAAATTCTAACTCTGTCGTTTTTCGCCAATCTCCCAAAATCTTAAATGGCGTCTCACATCTAAACGAAGACAGATATGAACAAGCCGTTTCTTTCAGTGAATTTGTCTCACTCTTAGCTTTCAAACGAGCTATTGCACGACAAAATCCATCCACTAGAAGCAAAATTGGAAGTTTGGTGACGGGGGGGGGACGTCAGCGAAAATGTTTTCTCTCCGATTGAGTTGAAACTCACCATGTTGATAGAGAATTTGACGCTGATTCCAAATCTGAAATCCGTTTTCCCATCCGATGCTTCGTTTTGGCGCTAGAGCCCAAAACGTCCAAAATTCTAACTCTGTCGTTTTTCGCTAATTTCCCAAAATCTTGAATGGCGTCTCACATCTAAACGAAGACAGATATGAACAAGCCGTTTCTTTCAGTGAATTTGTCTCACTCTTAGCTTTCAAACGAGCTATTGCACGACAAAATCCATCCACTAGAAGCAAAATTGGAAGTTTGGTGACTGCGGGGGACGTCAGCGAAAATGTTTTCTCTCCGATTGAGTTGAAACTCACCATGTTGATAGAGAATTTGACGCTGATTCCAAATCTGAAATCCGTTTTCCCATCCGATGCTTCGTTTTGGCGCTAGAGCCCAAAACGTCCAAAATTCTAACTCTGTCGTTTTTCGCCAATCTCCCAAAATCTTAAATGGCGTCTCACATCTAAACGAAGACAGATATGAACAAGCCGTTTCTTTCAGTGAATTTGTCTCACTCTTAGCTTTCAAACGAGCTATTGCACGACAAAATCCATCCACTAGAAGCAAAATTGGAAGTTTGGTGACGGGGGGGACGTCAGCGAAATTTTTTCTCTCCGATTGCTTTCAAATTCACCATACAGATGCAGAATTTCACGCTGATTCCAAATCTGAAATCCGTTTTCCCATCCGATGCTTCGTTTTGGCGCTAGAGCCCAAAACGTCCAAAATTCTAACTCTGTCGTTTTTCGCCAATCTCCCAAAATCTTAAATGGCGTCTCACATCTAAACGAAGACAGATATGAACAAGCCGTTTCTTTCAGTGAATTTGTCTCACTCTTAGCTTTCAAACGAGCTATGGCACGACAAAATCCGTCCACTGGAAGCCAAAATCGAAGCGAGGTGTCCAGAGGGGAGGGGGACGTCAGCGAAAATGTTTTCTCTCCGATTGACTTGAAACTCACCATGTTGATAGAGAATTTCACGCTGATTCCAAATCTG
>CAJQUW010005396.1:0-24396 GCA_907163375.1 Prostheceraeus crozeri | reverse complement strand
AGTAGTTTATAGTGTGACATCCGGCGCGACGCTTCGCTTCGCTTTGCTTCGCTTCGCTTGCGCCGGATGTCACACTTTTGCGGGTTTTTTCAAAAAAACAAAATTTCAAAAATTTAGGTAGACTTCAAATTTCACGTGGCCGAAGGCCGAAGGGCGAAAATTTAAGCGTTTTTAAAAATACCCAATTTTCAAATTTTTCAAAATCTCAAATTTGAGAATTACAAACGGGCGAAGCCCTAGAACCTTCGGTTCGATTTTCACCCCCAAAATCATGACCGTTCAAGGACACCGAAAATCATAAAAGTTGAGAATTTCAAATTCATGAATTTTATCCATTTTTCAGGTTTTTAAAATATATCATGTGACTTGCGGGACATCGGAGATGTCTTCTAGGGCTTCGCCCGTTAAAAATATTTATCCAAAATATTTCTTTAAAAATGGAAGAAACAAAAGTGGAAGAACCCGCAAGAATATATCCTTCGTTATCATATGAACGTAGTTCTACTTTAATGGACATTGAAAAAATGAACATTGAAAAAATGAATAAAGAAAAACACAAAGATAGAGTTAGGTATATGAAAGATAAGGAATCTCAATTATTATTAAGATTAGAGCATTATAAAAATTAAGAAAGAGATGGACTAAAGTTAAGAATGTAACACAAGGAATTGGCATATTCTTAACAATAAGTTTAGGTGCTTTAACAATTGTTATATCTTCAGGTGTTTTAGTAATTCCAGTAGTTGCTACAGCTTTAACAGGTACGGGTGTTTTTGCAACTTCACTTGTTACAATGTTAGATAAATCTTTACTAACTAAGAAACGAAAATCATTAAAAACTAAGCATTTACATATTAAAGAAGTCTATGATAAACTACATTACTACTTTCAAAGAGTATGTGATGATAATGTTATTACGTTAGATGAGATTGAAAAATTTGATCAAATAGCTAATGAAGTAAATCAAATATCATTTCAATCACAGACAGAAAAAGTTGATGATAAAAATAAAAAGGATGGCAAAATTTCTAGTGATGCTAAAATTTCTAATGAAGAAAATGACAAATTTTTTTTAGAAGAGCTAAAAACTTTCAGCGAAAATTTAAGCAAAACTTTATTGAACAAAACTTTATAAACAAACTTAAAAAGAGAAAACTTTAAACGAAAAGATGTCAAACAACAAAGCAATAAAAAAATAATTTGTTCAGTAAAATGTTTTTGTTGTATTCCAATGTTACCACAAAATTCAAATATTATATTTTAAAAATGGATAAAATTAGAGCTGATAATTTTAAAGAATAAAACAATTAGAAGAGTTAATAAAACAAAGAAATATTATGAAAGAAAATCATCTTCAACATAGAATGATAAAAGCTGGTATTCAATCTGATATGTTTGAAAAAATGCAGCAAACCGAGCAAGTAAAATCTGATTTTGAAAAAAACTATGAAACCATTTAAAACTCTTGAAAAAGAACTTACAAATAATGATAAACAAATTGATATAACAGATCCAGAGCACAAAACTATATTAGATGACTATGGATTATTAGAATCAAACATTAATAAGAAATTACCAAAATCTATGCAATTTGAACATTCTATTTCATTTATAGATGGAAAAACAATACCTAGATTTTATCTCGGACAAAAAGAAATATTTCCACAACCTTTTCGAGGTTTAATTTTTTCACCAGATAAATCTCCTTTTAATTTAGATAGAAATTTTGTTAATCTTTTAAGAGGAGCAGATTTAAATAATTATGCTGTAGAAGATCTCATAAAATATAAAGCTATGTTAGACAGAGTTGGTGCAGTAAAATCTCTTAGACGTTATAAACAATTAGAAAATTTATTATCAACGGGAGTTAAAGTAGGAAAAGGTTTATCTGAAAAACAGAAAACTGAAACAACTGTATTTTTACCAGATGATCCACAAGAATTACTAAATAGATTAAATATTTTAATATCTGCAATAAAAGAAGGACATAATTCTAGTTTCAATGAAATTCATGCTATATTGAAAAGACTGTTAGAAAAGAAGGTTCTAAATGAAGAGGACTATAAAAGTGTAACCGGACATCTCTGATGTCCTCTAGGGCTTCGCCCGTAGCTGAAATATGTTGTTGTTTTACTTTTTTCATAAAAAAATATTTATTCAAAATTTTAACTAAAAAATGTGTTCAGCAGATTTAGACAAAATTAATAATCATTTAGAAAATTTGATAGAGATTTTGGGTTCATCAAAATTTAGTACGACGTTAAAAATTATAACAACTACTTCATCACACACTTGTAATTTAGAACCCATTCTACATTTGGAACAAAAATAAAAATTACCAAATTGCATTGACTAGTTTCTCTACATTTAACACTATTCAAAACGTTATCAAAGATGTGAATGATCAATTTAGATATTCTACTGATAAAGGCAAAACGTGGAAAATACTAACTTTTCTTCCTGGTTCTTACGAAGTTGAATCAATATCAAATGAAATTAAGAGACATTTAGGTATACCATTTAAAGATAAGAAACAATTACATTTTGCAGTTGAACCGGCAGTTAATAAATTTTCTCTTACTTTAGACGAAAATCATCAAGTTGATTTTAATCATGATAGATCATTGTCAAAGCTATTAGGATTTAATAAACAAACCTATAGTCAAGGTTATCATTTAGGTGAGAAGATTCCAAAAATAACTGAAATAAATTCAATTGTTGTACATTGTGACATTATTGAAGGAGGATATATAAATGGTAAATTATCAAATTTAATATTCAGTTTTCCAGCTTTTACTGTACCCATTGGTTATAGATTAAATGTAATTCCACAAACATTAATATATTTTCCTATTACAAGAAAAACTATTAACAACATTGGCATTAGAATCACTGATGAAAAAGGACAAGAAATAAATTTTGGAGGTGAAGAGATTATGATAGATCTTTTGGTTCGGGAGGTATAAACTCCCACGCGAAGCTAGAGAAGTTTAATTTTCTTCTTCTTTAGAAACAAAAAATAAAAAAATAAAAATAAATTTTTTTGTTAAAAAATGAGTGAAGTACCCCCATTAAATAAAAAAAAACTTAAATTTAATCATCATCCAAATTTATCTAATAAAGTTTTGTCAGTTATTTGTGGAAGATCAGGATGTGGAAAAACGTATCTATTATTTAAAATTTTAACGACTCCAAATTTTTTGGATTATAACAATCTTATAATTTATACAACAACGGCAGAACAACCCGTCTATCAATTTTTAAAATATGGATTTGAAAATAATCTTAAAAAAACAGCAATTGCTTCATTATTCAAAGAATATGAAAAATCTGAAGATGAAGAAGAAATAAGTTCGTGGTGTGAAGAAGCAGCAAAAAATAATCAGTTAGTAGAATCTAATAAAAATAACCATATAAAGATACAATTAATAGATGATAGTGGTAATATGCAAGATCCTAGTAAACTAGATAAAACAATGAAACATTGTGTAATTTTTGATGATTGTGTTAATGATAGAAATCAGTCAGTTCAGAGAAATTATTTTACAAGAGGTAGACATAATAACTGTAGTGTATTTTATTTAACACAAAGTATGTATTCATTAGACGGAAGTGTTATTAGAAAGAATGCAAATATATTTATACTATTTGAAATAAATGCAAGAAACTTAAGTGATTTGTTAAGAGATTTATGTGTAAGAAATAAAGATGAATTTAAACAATCGTGTAATAATGCTTGGTCAAACGATTATGGCTTCATTACAATTAATATTGATAAAAAAATTCATGAAAGAGTTATAGAAAATATTTTCGAGGAGTGATCGAACGGAGTGACCGAACGGAGTGGCCGAATAATTTTTTCTTATAAATTTTTTGTTAATAAAAATAAAAAAAAATATGTTGAATGATTATAAGATAGAGCATGTAGCAGTTTTAAAAGATTATCGTCATCCTACAAATCCTGTAAATTCGAAGAAAGAAGTTAGATTTTATTATCATCATAAATACGTTGCGCTCGTTACAGATTATAAAACAAAACATGGTATTAAACCGTGTGTTAAAACAAAAGACTTTCCACTTTGTTTAAGAAGTTTCCGAGTATTTTGGCGTATAATAATTTATGGTGGTTGGTTAAGAAAGAACATTTAACAGCACATGAATTAGAAACATTACATCAATTACATATTCCTGTGTATATGCAAAAACGGAACCGAGGTTCTATGTAAAAATTCATTTTTTCTTTTAAAAAATATGAATCGTGAAATGTCTCTCGGACAAACGTCTAGGATTGATGAATTAAACAAGAAACAAACTGCTGAGTTTGATGCGCAAATTAAACATAGTAAACGTAGTAAACGTATTAAAAAACAGAAACGTACTAGGCGTAGTATTAGACGTAATACTAAAAAACAGAAACGTGGAACAAAAGAAATATTAGAAACTCCTATTAGTGATATCTTTTTTGATGATAGAATTAAGGATGAACTTGGTGATGATTTTATGTAATTTATTTAATCCAAATGAAATTAAATATGAAAATGTATCTTTTATTAATGTAGTAAATGATATGCGGAAACTTTTAGCAAATGGTAATATTATTAATTTACTTGGAAAAGTTTTTAAAGATCAGGAAAATATAATTCAAAATTTTTACGTAACCTTCTATAATAAAAAATCATTTGAAACATGGTTTTCGAATCTGGATGAGAAATCCGATGCTAACGAATGGATTTTTACAGGTAATATTAAATATGAAGATTTTGGAATGAAGTTAGTACAAAGATCGCATAGAGGGGCAGGGATTAATATGAAATATAGAATCAAAGAATATTTCGGTGAATATTGTTATATTCCTTCTGAAGATTTTTGTTTTATTAAATGTTATTATGTTTTACGAGGTTTTAATGAAGAACAAGGAGAAATGATGAAAGAAATGTTTAATAATTTTTTATATAAAGAGAAAGCCACATCTAGAACAGGAGTAATGTCAAACTGCAAATTTTCTCAATTCAATAAATATTTTGGAGAATGTGTTCAATATTATAGTCCTGCCAATCGTCATTTAAATCCTAGAGGAATTGAAACGTTTCATAATTATGTTTATTACAATTATTTTCACGCAGGTTCAACAATTGGTCACTATTGTTTAATTAATAAATCTCATAAATTAAAAGCTATTAGAGAAATTGAAAATAATTTCAAACCCATATATAAAACAGTTACTGATGAAAATCTAACAACGCGTCCATATAAAATCATAACAAAGAAAAAAATTGACTATGGTTCAACATATATTTGGGATCTCGAAACTTTTCTGATCCTAACTGTTCAACAGCTCATCCTATTCCTTATGCTGTAGGAGCTATTAATTTTAATAAATTTATATGTTGTTTACCGAAACAAAGATTGAAAGAATTAGAAACACGTTTGTTAAGTGATATGATTAAAATTAAACGATCAAAAGATGAAGATGAAATTAAAAAACTTAAAAAACAGATTAATGAGTATAATAATTTAACTGAATTAGAATTTAATAAACTTCAAAATTGTGTGAAAATATTTACGAGAACTGAGGATGATGAATGTTCGATCGGGCGAAACCCAGAGGATGTATGTCCGATCCATCAATTTTTTAAAACTCTTGGAAAATTTAATTATTCGAGAGTAAATTTAATAGCTCACAATTCATCAGGTTTTGATTCCTATTTTCCGATAAAAGCTAATTTTAAATTATCTAAACCGCCTCTTAAAACTTCAAGAGGAATATTGACTGCTTCATTACAAAATCCTTATACAACTGAATGTGTTAGTAGATACATCCAAAAATCTTTTATATTTAAAAACAATATGAAAAAAGATTCACCTTCAGGTAAATTAGCACTTCAAACTATTATAATGAAATGTAGTTATCAACATGTAAAAACAAGTCTTTCTAAATGGTGTGAGAATTTTAAAATTCCTACGAATGTGTGCAAATTAAATTATGAAATTGGAGACATAACACATGAAAATTATAAAGAAAAAGAAATTGAATGGAGACCATATTTAGTTAACGATATTCTTTCTTTAGCTTTTTGTATCTACAAATATAATAATGTTATGCAAGATTTAGTTGGTGAAGATATAACTACTAATTTGACATCCTCTGCTTTAACATTTAACGGTTGGATGAAAAGCGTACAAAATGACAATATAAATATTCATTCTCATATAGATTTATGGGCTAGAAATTATATTAGAAAATCTGTTAAAGGTGGAAGAGTTTCAGCAAATATAAGAAAATACATATCGCCATTTTGTAGCATCTTGTTACCAATATTAAAACAGTATTTACCTGGTCGCTGCGCTGGGGGGACTTTGTCCCTTAGTCGCTACGCTGGTGGGGCTTTGTCCCCTGGTCGCTACGCTGGGGGGACTTTGTCCTTTGGAAATAATTTAATAGATTTAATGAAACAGTATCGAGATTTAGGAGATAAAACTGAAATTTGTAAGAAAATTTCAAATCAACTACTTGAACAAAAAAATGAATTTCTAATGGCTTTTGATGCAACATCTTTATATCCATCAGCTATGTATGATGAAAATTCAGAATACCCTAAAGCTGAATCAGCTAGAAAATTTCGTCAAGAAGAAGAGCGGGAAATAGTATATAAATTTAATAATCAAACATTTAGACCTAAAACTGGAATATTCTCTGTTGTGTTTCAATATCCGAATGATATGTTTTTCCAACCAGTTCCTATGAAAGATAAAGTTAAAAATCAAAATAATAATTCTCATGTAAAAGTAATCAGGTTTAGAAATGGTATATGTTATGATGTATTAACTTCTGTTGACATACAAGAAATTGTTAGATGTGGGGGAAAAATCTTACATATTACTGATGGTATAATTTATGAAAAAATTATCAAGTTTCACCATTTCGAAATTATATTGAAAAACTTTTTAATTTGAGAAAAAGATATAAAACAGAAGGAAATACTGTAGGTGATGAGTTAATTAAATTATTGATGAATTCGCTATATGGCAAAACTGTGCAAAAAGATATAACCACTAAATATCATTTATGGAATGAGAATACATTGAGAAAAAATTTCACTCAAGAAGTAAAAGATTATGAAAAATTAAATGATGAACAATATTTAGCGAAAGTAGAAATGGAAGATGATGAATTTCTCAAAACTAATATTGTAAAAGATGGGAAGACGTCATTCATGCCATCACACTTAGGTTCTTTCATTCTTTCTCACTCTAGAAGAATCATGAATAACTTTATATTAGAAATTAATGGTTTCAAAGAAAAATACATTCATTATACAGATACTGATTCAATATATATTTCCAATGAGCTCTTTAATAAATTAGACGCTGCTGGATATGTTGGAGGAGAATTGTGTCAAGGGAAAAATGATTATGAAAATGGTGGAATTATTTTTGCAATGTTTATTGCACCTAAAGTAAAATACTGTATTACTGTAGATGAGCAAGGGAGACTTAGTGAAAAGAAAACATTCAAAGGTTATTCACAAGACAAAGTAAAAGTAGAAGATTTTCTAAAATTATATTCGGGAAAAACATTATCGACTACAGTTAATAAACCATGGAAAAGATCTTTAGAAACTGGAATTAGTATTCCTGATAAAAATAATAATACTGAAGAAAAAAAATTTTCTGGTCAAATAAATATTCTTAAACGTCAAGCACCTGATGAAAATGAAATTATGTTACCTTATAACGGAGAAGATATTCAAGCTGAAATATTTCAAACAATCATCTGTGAGAGTAATTTAAGTGATGATGATGACACGTGGGAATAATAATTTTTTTATTACATCTAAAAATTTATAACATCTAAAAATTTTATAACATCTAAAAAATTTATAACATCTAAAAAATTTATAACATCTAAAAAATTTATTACATCTAAAAAACTTATTACATCTAAAAACTTATTACATCTAAAAATTTTATTACATATGAAAATATATTTATCGAATATTTTGGTATTTTCTATTAAGATTTATCATATTCAGTTTCATCATATAATGTTTTATCAAAAGATAATTTAAATTTATTTTCACTAACTATTGATTCTTCATCATCATCATAAATTGATTCTTCATCATCATCATAAATTGTTTCTTCATCATCATAAATTACACTTTTTGGTATAGGATGCCCTTCCATGATAGGATACCATTCTCTTATTGGAATATCTAACTCTAAATTACATCTTTTATCTGATAATAATATAATTGAAAAAAATACTGGTCTTTGATCTCTTTTGGAAAATTTAATAACACCACCATAATTTGAATCACTTTTAGTTTTTATTAAAGATGATAAAATTTTAAATTGATTAGATGTAAATCCTAATTTAAATTTTGTAGACCCGACACATAGTTGTCTAACAGTATCTTCAACTATGCCATCATTATTATTTTCAATTGTAAGAAAATGAAATTTAGATAAATTTTTATAATTACTAATATTTTTATAATCTTTTTTACCATTTACACCTTTTTCAGATGTTACAGAATCATCATTATTATCATAAGATTCTTCAAGATCGGACAAAGCCCTAGAACCTTCGGTTCGTTTATTATGATTATGGTCATTGTTAATAGTATAAGGTGTAGTCCACATATAAATTTTCTCTTGTTGAGCTAAACCATTTATATAAGATTTTAACAAATTAATATTTAAGTTTGAATATAATCCTATATAAGTATCATCATCATATCTTTGGGGCATTTCTAATGTTTCTTGTTTATAAATTGTGTCTCTATAATAAACTTGACATAATAATTCTTCATTATGTTTTTTACTCTCTATGTGAATGTTATATTGATTTTGATCGTCAACAAATAATCTAATTTTTTCTTTCGAAAAAGATTTTAATTTTTTAACTAATTCTTTAATATTGATATAATTAATAATTTTAGTTTCTATCCAATCAGTATTACTAATTGGTAAACACTGCTCTAATAAATCCATAAACATTATTATGACCTATTATAACCATATTTTCTTTATTTAATTCCACATAAGCTACATCATTATATTTACTAACAATATCCATAAATTTAATAAATGGATCCCCCGGAAATAAACAATAATTAGTTTCTATAGAAGGTAAACCTTTAGTCTGTTCTCTAAATATTTCGGCTTGTAATTGAAATAAAAATATTAACATCTATACATGGATTTGTAATAGTATTATTATTATTATTATCAAAACATTTATTTTCAAATCCCGTTGATCTCGTCGAATAAGAAGAACAGGATGATGCGGGCGAATAAAATTTTTTTAAATTTGGATTTTCCATTTTTTTATTTTTATTAGAAAAAATTTTATTTTTTTATTGTTAAAAAATGATGTTACCAAATGTTGGTGGAGGTGCATATATCCCGAATAATCGTGAATTAGAAATAGAGATAGAAAATTATATCATGAAAAACTGGAGACGTTTTATCTGGTCCATTGCATCTTTCTATTCTTCCGCAACAAAATACAGAGTTAACAAAATACAACATATGTTGATACACAAATCAATGATTTAAAGGAAAAATATATAAACGATGTTTTGGTTCCACTGATGAATGAATTGAAGTTGCTAAACTTAATGACAAATCATTAAACGAAAAATTATTAAAACTTGATAAAAAGGATAGAGAGCTAGAAGCAGATATAGCAAAACTTTTTAAAAAGATTTCAGAACAATCAAAAATTTTAATATTACTTTCTATAAAGTTAAAATCTGCAGTCATTAAAAATAAACATCAGATAAAAATGTTAAAAGAACAATTAGAAGATGAAATAGAAAAACTTCCTGAAAGAATTAAAAAAAATTTAAAGCAGTTACAAACTAAATTCCAAAAAAGTGTTGATGAATTAAGTTCTAAAATTACTCAACAAATGAAAAAGATGAATAGAATAATAAATGAAGTAAACTCACTTAATCAAAAAGTTGATAAAATGAAAACTCTTAAAGTCAATTTAGAAAATGAATTAAAGAAAAATTTACAAGAAAACTCTAAAGAAAATAAAGAACAGTTAGATGCTGTTAAAAGACAATTAGATGTTCTTAAAATTAAGTTAAATGCACTTAAAACGGCATTGAAGATTAATCAGCAGAAAATGCAAGTTAATAGAAAAGAAATTAAAGTACATCACACGCTACTTGACGCAATAGATAAAGTGCAACAGTCAATTAATAAGTTATCTCGAAGTTGTTGTCCATTCACAAACGTAAATCTTAACACGAGCCGAACGTTAGATATTTTTCCCAAAAGTCAAATTTAATCTTAAAAATGCCTATAATTTATAAACACAATCTTAAAACATTTTGCATCAAATAATAAAATTGCTCATGAACCATCTCAGAAACCTGTATACCATTATGACAGTGTTAGAAACAATCGGAACACAAAAGTTCCTAGGCACCGCAGGTGCCGTCCAAAAAGATGGGGCTGGCATCTTTTCTGGTATTGGAAGTATCGTTAACTTAATTAAAAATAATAAAGATTTGATTACATCTGCTGCAAAAGGAGCAGCTGCTATAGGTAGTACAGCTAGTGCAATATCAAATGCTGTTAAGTCTCAAAACGAATTAAAACAACTAGAAGCTATTCGTAAACTTAGGAATGATTCTGCAGAACTAAAAAATTTAAAAAAACTTTCAGAGGAAACAAAAAATAAAATTGCTAACATAGCTGTGGGGGGTGATAGTAAACATAATAAAAAAACAATTGAAGAAATAAGAGGAAATGGCGTGAGTAGCAACCTTCGGTTTAACCAGCAAAGCTGTAGCGGAGCTGGTCTAGCAAAATTCTAAAATATATTTTTTATTAAAATTTTTTTTAGTAAAATTTTTTTTAGTAAAATTTTTTTAGTAAAATTTTTTTTAGTAAAATTTTTTTAGTAAAATTATATTTTGGTAAAATTTTTTAGTAAAATTTTTTTCTGTCTGTGAGAAAAAACAAAAAGTCAAATTATTTTTTATAAAAATGTCTTCGCTTATCGAAAATAAATTTAGATTAGACGATCCTCCGTTCGTCAGTTACAATCAAAAAAAGAATGACTATATAAGAATTGCTATGAATCCCGGATCTTCCAGTAGAGTAAATACTGGAGGTGATTTAATTTTTGAAGTTGATAATCAGCAGAGTTATTTATATCTACCTGATTCATTTTTACACTGTGAATATTCTTTGTATAGTGATGCCAATTTTACAACACCATTACCAGAAACGATAATATTGCACTAGAGAATAATTTCTTTCCAAGATTATTTACACAAATGCGTTTAGATGTTGCAACTCAAAATATAGAAACAATAAGTGATTCTCCAGGTGTAATTGATACAATGCTTAGATTTGTAACAATTGGTGAAAATAATAAAAAGCATGAAATCGAAGGTTGGTTTCCTGATACTAATGATGGTATAATTATTGATGATTTAACTCACGCTGGAACAGATGCCGCAGGAATTGCGAAAGATGTAGAAAATATTGCAAAACATTTAAATAAAACAAATAATGATGCATATAAAGAAAGACGTGAGTTTAACAAGAAAAGTAAACAGACAGTAAATTGGTCATTGTCTCCATTATTCGGATATTTAGATTATGATAAAATATCATATCAATTAAAGTTTAAATTAATAATTCATCGTACAGCAAATAATGAATTAATCTTTTTTGGTAAGACTGGAAAAAAAGCATATTTAAAAATTGATAGACTTGAATGGTGGATTAAGCATATTACTCCTAGTTTAGAGGTTGAAACAGCTATTGTAAAAAGATTTAATACTAACAAACCAATTCCAGTTAATTTTCTAAAGCGTACTGCTAGTTCAGTAACTTTTTCCGAACAAAGATTTAACTGGCATTTTACTAGAACTGCGAATACTCCAAGATATTTATTACTAACTTTTCAAAGAAATAATTCTCCAAGTTTTGATAAGAACAACAATCTTTTTCATATTAATACAATTCGAAGTTTACAAGTTTCATTAAATCAAACACGATTTCCAATTGATCCATTAAGATTCGATGATACCAATAATCAATTTATGGAAGGATATGATTCTTATCGAAATCTTTGTATAGAATTTGGAGTTGAACCACAATTAACTCCTGGAGATTGGAGACATTTATATCCAATTTTCTGTTTCGATTTAAGTGCACAATCTGAAGATATTATTAAAAATGGTTGTGATGTAACAATTAATATTGAAAAGAAAGATTCCACAACTTCATTGATGGCTTATGGTTTATTGCTAGAAGATGTAAAATATTCTATTGAAATTCTTAATGGAAAAATGGTAAGGATCGGCTAAAGCCCAAGACTTAGTCGATTAATTAATTTTTTTCATAACTAGAATAGATTAAAAATTTTTGTTAACTTAAAAATTCTTAACTTAAAAATTTTTTCATAACTAGAATAGATTTAAAAAAAATTCTTAATTTAAAATTTTTCATAACTAGAATAGATTTGAATTTTTGATAACTTTAAATTTTTAACTTTAAATTTTTTTAATTAAAAATGTCGCAAGCGAAAAGTAATATTAATAATAAAACTGTTGAATTAAAATTACGTAATATTGTTGACAAAAATACCCCTAAAACTATTACGATTAATAAAAAAAAGTATTACATAAGTAAACCAATGATAGAGAATATTCAATTACAAGAAGAAAAGAATGGCGGGATTCTCCCATTAATTCCACTAATAATAGGTGGCATAGCAGCTGCAGGAAGTGTTGCAGGTGGGACAGCTGGTATTGTCCAAGCAGTAAATAAAAATAAATCAGAGAAGGCAGCATTAGAAGAACAAAAACGTCATAACAGAGAGTTAGAGAAAGTTGCTAGGGGAGAAGGAATAGTAGATAATTTTATTAGTAAATTAAAATTAGTTGATGAAGGAAAACGAGTTCTTAAAAATATTCTCCACAATGTTGATGATTTAATTGAAATTAAAGAAACAAAAGATGGTTCTGGAATATATCTAAGTCCTAGTATGATAAGGTAATAACCTCAGAACCTTTGGTTCTTTTTGGTAAACATTTATTTTTATCTTCTTAATTTTTTTTATCTTTTAAAATGAATTCTAAAAATTCCGAAAATTTAATTAAATTAAAAATTTCTAATTTAGATTTATTGAATTATCTATTAAACAAAAATAAAAACTTAAATTGTAAAATTTATGAAGGTAACGACGACAAACAAAGTTTGGCTACTACCTACGGTGGTGACAAGAACAAAGTTCCACACCACTTCGGTGGTGATATACAAAAAACATTAGAAAACTTTCCTGGATTTATTTGGAGTAAATATTCGAAAGAAAAACATCTTCCTGGTCATTCATATACCGGTCCAGGAACTCGATTAGATATAAGACTAGATGAGAATAATAATCCGAAACCAGGTGAAGAACCAATAAATAGAGTAGATGCCGCCGCTTACAGGCATGATTTAGCTTATCGAAATCATGATCTAAGTTCTCGACATGCAGCTGATAAGAAGATGATTCAAGAATTAGATAGTATTCAAAATCCTACATTTAGAGAAAAAATTGAAAGAATGTTTGTTAAGAAAGCTTTACAAGCTAAAATATTAGTCGGTCAGGGTTTAAATGAAACGACAGCTAAGCTGTCTGAGAGCAACGCTCGAACTAATAACTCTGAGAGCAACGCTCGAACCTACGCGTCTGAAATTCATAAAGAATACAGAAGGCCTAAATATTTATTGAAAGTAAAAGTATTTAATAAAGATGATATTTGGAGTGCTGATCTTATTCATATGCTGAATGAAAGGGACTACAAATACGCATTGACCGTTATAGATTTATATACACGATACGCTTGGGTAAAGCCTTTAAAAAATAAAAGTGGTCTATCAGTTAAATATGCGTTTGAAGAAATCTTTAAAGAAAGTAATAGAAAGCCAAAAAAATTGTTTGTTGATAAAGGATCGGAATTTTATAACCGAAACGTTCAACCATTATTTGAAACAGACGTAAGTCATCGCCGAGGCTCAGTTTATTCAACTAAAAATGCAGGGAAGGCCGTAGTGATAGAAAGATTCAATCGGACGTTAAAAAATAAATTATTCAAGAAATTTACTGAGCAAAGAAATCAGAAATGGTTGAAGATATTACCAGGAATTGTGGAAGAGTACAATAATAAAGTTCATTCTGGTATTGAAGAAACTCCAAAGAATGCTTCTGACGACCCTGATTTAATACGAAAGAAAATATTCGAGAATAATTATTCGAATGAGAGTAATCCGAATTTGCAGAAACTTAAGCCGAAATTTAAAATTGGAGATAGAGTTAGGATATTTAAATATAAGAATAAATTTGAAAAGGGCTTTGTTGGCTATTGGACTAAAGAAATATTTGAAGTTTGCAAAATAAATCAAAGTTATCCGATTACTTATGAAATTAAAGATTTAGATGATGAGGATATCAGAGGACGTTTTTATCAAAATGAATTACAGAAAACAGAGCTTTAACCTTTAGGTGGCGCTTTAGCTAGCTTCGCTTGAGTTATAGATTGTTTAACTCTAACATAATATCTAGAAATGGTACTCCTTTTTGTAATTTAAATAAAACATAAAGACATAATTGTCCACAATAAGTAGTTCCCGGTTTTTGAATTTGAAACGTATTGTTTGTTCCCGTTCCAAGTAATTCTTTTACTTCATTTGTAGGGGGCAAACCGTATGAATCGAACCAATAGTTCTCAGCCTCCGGGCGATCAAAATAATAGTTCTGCTGATGATTTTTAACGCCTGCTGACCAATGTACGCCGTTTTGGTCTGACGTATGAAGATTCGTTATGAAATTTACAGTTATTGATGGCCTATTTTTTAGGAATTGTAATTCGTTTCTCATTAGAACATGAAAATTCTTTATTCCTAATTCATTTGCGATTTTCTTTAGGTCGAAATTTGTCGTAGTTTGCGTTCCATATAATTTAAAAAACTCATTTATGTTGCTCATTTTATAATAAAAAATTTCTTAAGGGACCCCTAGAAGACAGAAGGGAGGGGGTATTAATTTAAAACTGTTCTCTAATGATGTCTTTCCTTACTACTTATTCGATTTTGAAATGATTATACTATAATTATCGGAGCGAAACTCCTCTGGCTTTAGCCGATTCTAATCTATATTGTTTTACATATTTCCATTTTCTTAATGAACTTCATTTGTAAAATATGTTTCATCGTTAAAATGATTGTTTAAAATTGTCATAACAACTATCCCGCATGTCGCCGTCCATGCGTTCTAAATTTAGAAGAAGAATTTTATTGTCATTTGCTTTTATTGTCAATGCACTCTTATGTGCTTAATCTATTCATGTCTTCACAATGGGAAGTACTTTACTACCCGTATGTGTTTTAACCTATTCATGTGGAAACAGGAATCGCTAAATGAATGTTGCAAATCGATTTCTAAAACTGAATTTGAAAATAGACTTTGCAAATGGATTTTGAAAATAGATTTTGAAAACAGATTCTGAAAATAATTTACGTAGGGGTAAATTGAAATGTCAAAACTTTACGCACGCGTAAGTTGAAATGTCAAAAGTTTACCGATGAGTAAATTGAAATGACAAGATATAGCATGATAATTTTAGGGGAAAGCTACTAGATGTTTCTCTCTCTTCAATCTCTCTCTCTCTTCAATCTCTGTCTCTCTTCAATTATCAGCCAGTGTACGGGTTCATTGAATAATTTTGAGTTTATGAGTTACAATGATCTTCTAGTTCACACATATGAGCATACAATAACGAAGAATGACTAAGTAATAATTGCGTCTTCTTAATTTATCATAGTGCTCTAATCTTAATAATAATTGAGAACCATTTCACTTATTTTTAACTGAGATAACGAAGGATATATTCTTGCGGTTTCTTCCATTTCTGAAGTTCCTTCCACTTTTGTTTCATCCATTTCTGAAGTTCCTTCCACTTTTGTTTCTTCCATTTTTAAAGAAATATTTTGGATAAATATTTTTTAACGGGCGAAGCCCTAGAAGACATCTCCGATGTCCCGCAAGTCACATGATATATTTTAAAAACCTGAAAAATGGATAAAATTCATGAATTTGAAATTCTCAACTTTTATGATTTTCGGTGTCCTTGAACGGTCATGATTTTGGCGGTGAAAATCGAACCGAAGGTTCTAGGGCTTCGCCCGATTGTAATTCTCAAATTTTGAGATTTTGAAAAATTTGAAAATTGGGTATTTTTAAAAACGCTTAAATTTTCGCCCTTCGGCCTTCGGCCACGTGAAATTTGAAGTCTACCTAAATTTTTGAAATTTTGATTTTTTGAAAAAACCCGCAAAAGTGTGACATCCGGCGCAAGCGAAGCGAAGCAAAGCGAAGCGAAGCGTCGCGCCGGATGTCACACTATATACTACTTCAATCGTGATGAATCAGAATTATTATTACAATGTACGCCCGACAGATGACTTTTGTGAATTTCTAGCCTTTAGAGCACAATTTCACGAAACCTTTACCAAGCGATTTTGATCAATAATTCAATGAAAGTAGTGCTACAGGTAAGCGACACGAAAGCTGAGGAATTGAGGCGTAAAAGCAAGCTAATTTCAATTCGATGATTCTGTTTCAATTAGGGCATTTTCTTGCGATTTCTAATGACAGAATTTTCGGAAGGAGTCAATAACTTTTCCATGTGGATGACAACCAATTTCGTAACAGATCCAGAACAGTATTAGATTAGATGTACTACAAGATCGTAAAGAAAATCAAATAATTTCAAATAAAGTCTTGAACTTGATCATAAAGCGCTGATGGTCAGACAGTTGAGTCCATGAAATGTTTTGAGACATTGTCATTAATCCACAAGACTAAAGATCCGTCCATGACTCCGCCAATTGCAATCCAATTTTTCTGTACTTGGAATTCAGCCCATCAACAAAGGCTACTTATGACATACATAGACAGTTTCTTCCAACAGCTGCAGGTAAAATAGCATTTTAAACCATCAATCGGTTGCATCAAGTTATCAAATATGGAGATTGCTCGCTTAATGTGACATTTTTCAGTCATCAAATTCCGAAAGTGACAGCAGTGTTCGGATTCCAGACTCGAATCATCTCCTACTGCGGCTCCTCATCGCTAGATTCTCCCATATTCAAGTTTTCTTTACCGAATTCCAAAACTTTAACCTGACTGATGTTGACGATATTGTATTAGAAGCAATTATTAATGGAAATCTTTTGAAAGATGGTAAAATAATATGAATATAATTCAGCAATATCATGACAATGTTATCAACACAAGTTGCTCAGACGTCTTGAATTTCCGAAATATAGACCAAAAAATGCATGAAATTTTACTGCGAAGAAGTTAGCGCGAAGTCAAGCACGTCACAGAATGAGCACATGAACTCAAGTCTTCAATAGGAACAAAATGCTTTCATAAAAACTTAATTCTATGTCATGATGCTTATTTCTCCTTAACCGAAGAATCCATGATGAACGCTTAAACCAACTTCATGTGTCGGCTGTTTGAGAAGCCTCAACACCAATCATGCAACCAAATGAAAGAAAGTGAATGTTTGTAGTCTCGTAGTAGTCTCACATCTTGACATCAAAGAGGGATTTAGAAGGTGTTGATTCTTGTGACAAGGACTTTTGGAACACTCGGTGGTTGAGATATCCGATATTTATTATGCAAAATGAACAATCACTTACCTCAGCAGTGGAACACAGTATTTCCTTTGATAAGACTTCCAACGATTGTCAAAAGATGCAGACAACCTCGAATTGATTATCTGAAGAATATAAAAGGTCAGACAAATAGTGACTGCTATGTGCAGAAAATCATTGATATAGTTGAGAATGAATGCTGAAAAATTCAGTATCTGCTTGCACGTGCTTGACACACCTTCTGATTAATAAAGTGAAATTCTAATTAGAACAGACATTTTGAACATCGAGAAGTATCATTGCCGTTATATTCAACGCGATGTTTTATGACCTACTTGATGAGGAGACTGTGAGGCAAGGTATGTTCTACCATCGTGCAACATTGTTCATATTTACCATCAACAAATGGGTGTTGTCCATAAATGAATAAAAATCATCACTTACGTAAACAGTGAAACACAATGCTTTCTATTATAAGAATCCAACGATTGTCAGAAATTGCGGGAGAATGTCCAAATGATTACCTGCAGAGTAGAACATGAAAAGTGACCATTGTCAGCATCTGTAGATGTTATTATCATTCAACAAAAGAAATATTGAAGACTGAATAATGAACTTCTCAATCCTTCAGCTTTCAACATAGAACATGAAGCGTAAACTTTGCTATTTTACATTGCATTGGACTATATTTTATTGCTGACTTGAAGTAGGCGCTGCCTTCAATCATGCAGTGTTCAACTTCAAAATGAAACAGTTTCGTACAATTTAATCAACAGGATTTTACATTGTTAACTTTCATGACATAATTGAGGATCTCTATAATCCACGAAAGCTGCTGAACAAATTCTAATTAAAATTTTTAGGCCAATAGAATATCAGGAGTTCTTAGAAATACCTTCATATCTCTATTGCAGTTGTACATAATGTCTAATTTCATAATTACATGATAGCCACAAAACATTGCTCATTTAATTAAATAGGTTACCTTATGGAGCAGAAAATACAAATTTATTATTCTTTCTCATTCTCTTTTTGAAGTCTCTACCTCAGTTTTATCAATACGTATTGTCTGTATTAAATCATCATAATATCAACATGCGCTATACAAGAGCATTATAGCTAGAAAGAGCTTTGGAATCACTTCAATTCTGAGTCGAAGGAGGCTATGAAGAGTATCATCATTTGATGAAATGATGTCATCGAATGCTGTAGTATTTCTATGACACATGTTTTGAAAATCAATAATTAAAACAACGGTCGATGTTAGCTTTATGGCATTGAAACTAAGTGATTATTCTATGTGATTGAGATCATGAAATATAAATATTGAAAATACGACAACACAATACAAATTAGAACAGCAGGTAAATTATTGTCAACAGACTGTAAAGTTAGTATAGCGTCTGTGTTCAGATCCATCAAATGATAAGATTACAAGTAACACAACACTTAACGAACTGCACGTCGAAACCAGCTCTAACATGTGACTTGAATAGCATTACCCTCGACTTTGTGACTGTCAATGGTCTGTTGAATGGCTTCATTACTGCATCTATAAATGATTTCATATTTGATTACAAGAGCAATAAAAATTATTGTCAAAACTTTCCAAACACCATGTGGATAACTAATGTTACAAAATATACTTTGCTACTCAAACCTTATTCCCAAGAATACCGAAACATTCGCAGATCCATATCATCAAATGTTCGCCTCTAAAAGCATTTCATTGATTGAAGGCTTAACAATTGATTGCAATTGATTGGTTGTGAGTAGGGGTGTGTACGGTGCACCGGTTCTTTTGGGAGATCCGGTTTTTGGTCCGATGCACTGTGAGGTAAGGTATGTTCTACCATCGTACAACATTGTTCATATTTATTGACGGAAAGTGCATCGAATATAGAACTACAGAAATAACATTTCTATTTAATAACAGATATTGAAAATGAAGACAACAAAAATGCTCAAGATGTACAAGATGAAAAGTCAGTTTACAAAGTAGAGAAAGATAACTATCTGGGAAATCCAAAAATCAAAATTTTCTGTATACCTATTATTCCTGACCATTTTCTGTACAGCAATAAAAATCAACTCAGAACCCTCATAGCCGACTATGTAGTCAGGCACTAATTGCAAAATGTTATCTTTGCATTTTTGTCTGCATCAGAGTTTCTCACTTCCTTTTATTCTGTTATCGTGTTCGTCGTATTAGAAAATTATACTAATTATTCTTTATACTTTTATTGACTTATGATTTCATCTGCTTTTATTATAGACATCACTTTTTTCAATTTACCGAGTGAATTTTGGAAAAGTGTTTCAACTCTTTCATGTAATTACTCAATACATATTACACTCTTCAAGTCCTCTTTAACCCTTTCAAATAACTTACTTAATGGGTTAAAGGGTGCTCATATTTCATAAAAGAATTGTTTACCTATGAAAAACATAGATATTGAATCAGATCACAGATAACTACATAGCTTTTGCACTCTTATAAATTTTCGCAACACTGCTCATGATCAATTTAATCGTAGTAGTGTATTGCATTTTACATTAAATTTGTACACAGTGTTTTGAAGAAATTCTAGCGCGCTAGCCTCCCAAGTCCCAAAACGATTTGTTTTGGGATTTTTTATTAGTTGCGAATAGCGTCTGGCTTTAGGAACGGGGATTCAGCTCGCTTCTAGGAGGCTGTTGGCTTTACGCGCAGCGTGCGGGAATTCACAAGGAGACTATGAAAACAGCTATCATGAAAATAGTTATTTAGTATTGATCTAAATGACAGTGCCACTGGAATTATTGTATTAGACTTTAACCCTTACAGCGTAATACCGGACGTCAGCACAGTATTTGAACCACTCTTATGAAATAGTTGCAGCCTGCTTCGAAACCTTTCATAGTTAAAGTTAGCAGTTGAAACCTTTGATGGAGCACTTTCCGGAATAACCTCATCTTCATTACAAAGAATTAATGAATAACGTATCACTTTCGTAAACGTGAAACACGCAGTGCTTCGATTATACAGAATCCAACCGCGATCGTCTGACAATTCGCGGAGAATTCCAAATTGAGAGTACCTGCAGAGTAGAACCTGAAGCATGTAAAATGAATCATTTGTGCACCTACAATTTGGTCTCCATTTCTAGCGAGTCTCATTACCTCCGGTCTTTGCTCATCCGGTTGTCGCTTTAGTTCGTGCCCGTGGTGTGGATTTTGTGACTCCCAGTTTTGATTAAGGAAGGATTTTTCACCAAAATAATCGCCCTATTTAGCTCTCTTGATTATCCGTTCTACTTGGAAGCGGACATGTGAGATGGTTTGATCTATTGCTGCTTATGAATAACCCAAAAAGTGGCGTCATCGGAGGTTGCGCTTGTCCGGTGAGTCGGATTGCACCTGTCAAGGAAACTCTCATCGCGGCTCTATAATAATCCATGCTCAGACTATGTTTTCACACTACTATTTTGACCGCTGAGATCTTTTCGGATTTCACCAACACCATGGACCTTTTCCTCCACAGTTTCATATATCTTCTCTGTTGAACTCAATATTGCATTTCTTAACGAGTGTCGTGTATTCAGCAATATCATGACAATGCTATCAACACAAGTTGCTCAGACGTCTTGAATTGTTTTAAGACATGCCCTTCATTGCTTTCATGATCACTGAAATATATCCGAAATATAGACCAAAGACTGCATGAAATTTTACTGCGAAGAAGTTAGCGCGAAGTCATCATATAGACCTACACTTGACTTTACTGAAATGAGTGGTGACAGTGAATTATCTATTGAGCAGAAACTCCGCTTTATTCTGGTTGTACATGCATCTCTCAGTAACAGCTGCAGTTGTACTTCTTCCTCGTGGGTATACGCTCAAGTCCGTCACAGAATGAGCACATGAACTCAAGTCTTCAATAGGAACCAAATGCTTTCATAAAAACTTAATTCTATGTCATAATGCTTATTTCTCCTTAACCGAAGAATACATGATGAACACTTAAACCAACTTCATGTGTCACTAAAACCCTATGAATCGAATTAATTATCAATTAAAATGGTGCTATAAATCATCCTTCGCCTCACATTCGTTCTCTTTCTGAAAACGACCTGTTCTGTCAAGGACAATCAGCTGTGTTGGAAGCGCATGTTCAAAGATAAAGTACATGTAATTGCCTTCAATAAATAGTCTCACCTCTGTACTTTTGTTGCCGAGTGCAAATTATATTAATAATAACAATTAGTTTTATTGAACTTCACAATACATACATCACTTGGCGAGCGTTTGACAACAGTAAAACCGAAATAGGTAACAGACAAGCTGAAAGGAAACAATGAGTAACCACCTGTTATTTACAAAACTTGATAAAAGATTTTGAGAAGCGTTTGGTACGAGATAAGGGTCACGATCAAGTCACCTTATGTTTTGGAGAGTCAATAAAGATTGTGTACAGTTCTGATGAAGAATGAAGATGAAAGTTATGAGAATACAATTATGGTCCAGTTTTGATATTTACTCATAGAATGACTGCTTGGACTGCACAGCCAGCTGTTCTGCTTTTATTTATCTTGGCTTAACCGCTCTGCAACAAATCGTTAAGATGAGTTGCTTCGTTTGTGCCACGCACTCAATGTCCTAGAATGTCCCTGTCTATCTAGAACCCATCGTCTGATATCTATGGCCTCTGCTAACTATGAAATAGTGGAATGATGATGAATCAAAGAATATCAGAATAATTCTTCAAAACGAATTTTGTTCTTACTCTTACCTCGTGAAGAACGCTATCCTCAAAGCAGAGCAGCAGACAGAGACAACTGGCGTTCAGACAACACTATATAAACTCTTACTTGTCGACAATCATGTAGCGTTAGAATTCGATTATCGTTTCCAGCCAGTGTCTGATTCAAGTGATAAGGAATTCAATGATCAATAAACAATACATTGATTGAATGATCAATACATTCTCAGCTGCTAAGGTTCCACGTCGTCAGATTGAAGCAGATGTGGAACTAGTTTACGTGTAATAGAGATCATTACACATCATGTATTGACTGTTACTATGAACTATCTATCTATATGAATCATTAAGATTGCAGAGTGCCAGTTCTCCTGTCAAAGAATAGAAAGATGATAATAATAAGCGTATATTTCAAAAACAAGTCAACACACAAAAATCTCCAATGAGAAACGGGGAGATTTATAAGAATACTGAGGGTCGTGTAGAGATGATGCAAAGTCAAGTAGAACTGTTGAACATAAGTCAAGTCAAATATTTCAAAGTCAATGGAAATCATGACAAAGCAACAAAAGTAATGGTGGCGACTCACAAACATGAAACAGTAAGGCATGATAAAAGTACACTGGAAATACTTGCAACATGCGGTGCATACGAAATCAAATTTGACATTCACTCTGTGTGTATTGTTCAATAGTAGGACAGTCATTGGAAAAAATGAGTTACGTCTCCTCGACGTTTGACACGTGGGCTGGAGGAAACTTCCTGTAAACTGCGACAGACTTGGGCACAGAGAATGGAGAGGATGAGAAGCGTTGTCTCGAATCTTCATCAAAAGCTTTATGGCTGCATTCTGCCGTCGAACTCTTAAATTTGGGAAGGACTCACAATAACAGTCTGCTCCGCAGATAAGTCGATGAACACGTCGTTGAATTTTTGCCAAAACTTCCTCATCTTTTCCCAAAAGACCAACCATCAGTGGAGAGTAGTATTCGACAACAGACAAAATCAAGCCTTTGTAAATAGATTTCATTTCATCTCGATCAATCAAGGGTCTCAGAATCCGCAACGCATGCATTCGTCGAGATGCACATTGATTGATGAATTTGACATGAGTACTCCACTTGAGATCTTGTGAAAAATGTACTCCAAGAACTTTTAAATCATTTACGCATTGTACACCTGGGATAACCTGAGTTAAAAGCGCTGTTGATTTAGGAATCCACATTTGGCGGCATTTGCTATCATTTAGATGCAGGCCAATACTCGAACACCAAACCAGCATATTGTTGTGCTCTTCTTGAATTCTCAAGCATGAGTTATGATCTGTCACAGGGATGACGAACGTGCAGTCATCCACGTACTTAATGATTTTCGTGGGATAATGGACAGGTGAAAGGGAACTCATGACTAGATTAAAAAAGTAAGGGCCGAACACTGAGCCTTGGGGGATGCCTGACTTAACGGATAATTGCTTGCCAACTGTATTCTGAAATTTAACGGGTTGTGAATGATCTTTCAGATAGTCAGCAACCAATCGGACGAAGCCAACTGGAAAATCGCTCCCAGTGATAACTGGTGAATTTCCAACTTAACGACGTAATACGATGAGGAAGCGAATGACGTATAAGCCGATCGATAATCGAAGAATTTTTGACAAGGTGGCTCCGAGATCATAGAAATAGATTGTTTATCTAAAGCTGACTAGAATGGAAATTGACTCAAGGTCGCGGCACATCAGGGGGAACTAAGTTGGGGCATGGATTACCAATGAAAAGCTTAGAATTACACATGTGACTGATTCTAACCCAATGAAACAGACGTTGACAAGTGTATCTAAGTGAAAATGCGTGCGATTTTTGTGCCACCATTGTGTATCGCATGAAGCTTTACTTCCATTCTAGAGGTTTTATTGTTATCAATTTCTATGTCCGAGACAGACCGTTGGTATCAGCTACGTACCGTTGGTA
>CAJQUW010005395.1:0-55311 GCA_907163375.1 Prostheceraeus crozeri | reverse complement strand
ACAAGGAATTTTCGTTCTCCAGTAAAAGAAAATAAAATCAGCTACTACTATTCAATTTCCTTAAAACAATCGGTTATTAACTATAATATTACAAATTGCATTAACAAAATGTCCACACCGTGGACAAGGAATTTTCGTTCTCCAGTAAAAGAAAATAAAATCAGCTACTACTATTCAATTTCCTTAAAACAATCGGTTATTAACTATAATATTACAAATTGCATTAACAAAATGTCCACACCGTGGACAAGGAATTTTCGTTCTCCAGTAAAAGAAAATAAAATCAGCTACTACTATTCAATTTCCTTAAAACAATCGGTTATTAACTATAATATTACAAATTGCATTAACAAAATGTCCACACCGTGGACAAGGAATTTTCGTTCTCCAGTAAAAGAAAATAAAATCAGCTACTACTATTCAATTTCCTTAAAACAATCGGTTATTAACTATAATATTACAAATTGCATTAACAAAATGTCCACACCGTGGACAAGGAATTTTCGTTCTCCAGTAAAAGAAAATAAAATCAGCTACTACTATTCAATTTCCTTAAAACAATCGGTTATTAACTATAATATTACAAATTGCATTAACAAAATGTCCACACCGTGGACAAGGAATTTTCGTTCTCCAGTAAAAGAAAATAAAATCAGCTACTACTACTTTTAAGCTTCTTTCCAAAAGCTTTCATATTTCCGAAGACAATCTTCTAACAATGATAAATTCGATTTCAAAAAACGTAAGGGTACATTTAGTCTACAAATCTTTGGAAAAATAGATGCCATCTTACCTAATTTAATTGCAAATGCAATTTCAGTCCTTGAATAAGAAATGTTATTAGTTTGCAATAAATGTTGAAAGTATGCCTTATCCTTTTCACACAGTTCCAGTAAATAATTCGCGTGTTTTCCCAGGTAGATTTTCATCATTATGTTAATAACGTTATTTTTCTTCTCCATCACATAAAGAGTATTTAAATTTGCAATGGCTTTAGCAGTATCTCCTGAAGGCTCAACAAAGTCTTCTAAGGAATCCACAAATTCATATCGGGTAGATAAAGACGTCGATAATTGATGATGAAGGTCGTCAATCTTTCCGTCCCTTTCTCTTTCTTTCTTTTCTTTCACGAGTAAGCGTTTTGCTTTTCTTCTCCGTTTTCTTTCCTTATCAAAAAATGTAGGGTCAAAAATAATCGGAAATTTCTCCATTTGTTCAATGATGAAAGTGTTATATTCTTCCTTCTTATCATTGGAAATATATCGTTTTGAAATTTCTGTAAATAACTCCGGAAACGTAGCAATAATGTTTGACTGCTCTTCGATAACTTCTTGTGTTGACATGACTGATCACAGCGCAGCACACGATACAATGACAGACGAGAGAGATAAATGAAAACAGTACAGCTGGCAGATATCTTAACGTCATACGGGTGTGCTGACGCACTAACAAGAAGTAAAACAACTTGCCTAACGTACAATTAAAATCTCATTGTTTCACAGAGTAGTAGCAGCTGTTTGTTCTTTCATACATTGTTTCCTTTCAAATGTTTGAGTTGGAGGACACAGCTCTTTACACTGAAATGCCTTTTATTCATAAATGCGAGAAGCAGATGTTCTCTACAATTGAGTGTTTATCTGAGTGCAAATTGTAAGAACGCCAGGAGCGGTCATGATTTGAGCAAGAAAATGATCATAATCACAAATTTGAGATTCTTAACTTTTATGATTTTCGGTGTCCTGGAACGGTCATGATTTAAGCAATGAAAATTGTAATTCTCAAATTTGAGATTTTGAAAAATTTGAAAAACTGGGTATTTTTAAAAACGCCCAAATTTATGAATTTAGGTCTTCATAACCTGAAAAAGGGTTCAAATTCATGAATTTATGTTGTTTTTAAAAATACCATTTTTTGAAAAATCGGTATCTTTAAAAACGACTAAATTCATGAATTTAGGTCTTAAAAACCTGAAAAAGGGACTAAATTCATGAATTTATGTCGTTTTTAAAGATACCAATTTTTTTGTATTTTTTAGTAGTCCGGAGGTGGCCTGGAACGGTCTTTTGACTATTACTAATGCTCAATGACCATGGCATACAATTATCAGTACATACCATTCGTCGAAGACTCAACAGTATGGGGGTCATTCTCCAGAAAAGTGGCCACTTTGTGTAACGCATTCACGAATTTTATGCAAATGAGTTCTGCCTCGCTTGTTTATTGCGGGTGCATGAAGAATTCAGTTTTGAATAATGGCCTGCAAATTGATTCGATGGCCATGTATGTTTATCTTGTAAAATTAACTACGAATTCGATTTTGGGTGATTTTAGACTGATTTTTATGTGTAACGTTTCTGATATGAAATAAATTTTCCCATACTTAGTTTTAAAATGCCATTTTTTGAAAAAATGGTACTTTTTGAATTGACTAAATTCATTTATTTAGGTCTTAAAAACCTGAAAAAGGTCTAAATTCATGAATTTATGTCGTTTTTAAAGATACCATTTTTTTGAATTTTATGGTGTCCTGGAACGGTCTAATTTCATGAATTTATGATAAGATTAAATTTAAAAAAAGATTAAATAAAGATAAAATTAAGATAAAGATTAAATTCTAATGGCTGTGCTTCCTGTTAGTTCATTTCTGCTGTTGTTGCTCTTGTACGTTCATGTAGAGAAATTTTATCGTGAAGTATTGTGTACATTATGATTCCCAATGTCTTCTGAAAATATACATTTACTTACTTACTTACTTACTTACTTAAAAAGCTGAAAAAGGGACTAAATTCATGAATTTATGTCGTTTTTAAAAATACCATTTCTTGAATTTTATGGTGTCCTGGAACGGTCTAAATTCATGAATTTAGGTCTTAAAAACCTGAAAAGGGAGTAAATTCATGAATTTATGTCGTTTTTAAAAATACCATTTTTTGAATTTTATGGTGTCCTGGAACGGTCTTTTGCCCATTACTTAGAGTCCGAAGCTCAATTAGTTTCGGTTCTAGATCAAAACTTTACGCTAAAGGTTCAACGTGGTACAATTTGTTCCAATGACGTCAATGCAAATTTGTCATACTTTGACAAACTCTCAGTAACTGAAAACATTTCTTCAGGTCATTATACTTATAATCAAACATAGCCCTAGTAGCCCAGCCATGAACACAGAATCCATGATCGATGATTCCAATAAATCCATGGAAAATTCAAAATTGAAAATCATTGTTGGTAAGCATGTTTAATTATTGAAAAGCTTATATGCATTGTCAAAATACATCGATTATCATTATTGAACCAAAAATACGCAATTATAATATCTTAAAAACTTGCATTGATGATGCATAAATCTCGGTTGAACATTGATGATAAATTCGCATTGATAAAATAAAGATTATTCTTTTCAATTCTTACAGTATTCCCGGGTTGAAAAAACCGAGATAATTTATCTAATGTATGACTGATGGTGATAAATTTTACAAATATTAGATAATTGTTTTACAAAACAATCAAATACTGCATATTTGATATTTTTTAACAATTTTTGATACATCTTTGACTATTATTTGACACATATTATCATAATCACCTAAATGTTCATATCTGAAACATTTTACAAATATTTATAAATTAATTTGTCGATGTAACAAAAATATTCCTGCATACTTATGTAATTGTAAGCATTAAACAGTGCAGTAAGCGGACTTCTGAAATCATCTGTTTAGCTATGCAACAGACAAGACCGAAAACTTGTGTGCCAATGAATCTAATTCGAGCAGAACAAAATGTGCTTTCCTGCAGTGTTATCAACTCCGGCTCGATAGTTCTACATCATATTAATGTTTTCCATTCCCTCGTGTGTTTCTTTTTGTTCGATGCCTCTATCTTTTATCTCTTAGTGTTCTGAAGCATCGAATTTATTGTCACAAAATTATTTTCCTTTTTTGCTGTAACTGTTTTCCACTTTTTCTGATGGTGATCTGTCCTCTTGTTCTTTAAAACAAGCCTTGGAATGCCGCTTGGCCAACGGCACTTTTTTACGAAGACTGTCTGTGGTTGGCAACGTGTGGCAGAACCATAGAAATTGACAACAATAAAACCTCTAGAATGGAAATTAAGCTTCATGCAATGCACAATAACGGCACATAAATCGCACGCATTTTCACTTAGATGCACCTGCCAACGTCTGTATGATTGGATTAAAATCAGTCACATGTGTAAATCGAAGCTTTTAATTGGTGGTTCATGCCCCAACTTAGTTAACCCGGATGTGCCGCGACCTTGAGTCAGTTTCCATTCTAGCCAACTTCAGATAAACAGTTAATTTCTATGGGCAGAACTGATTGTCGGCAGCTAGGTCAACGCTCACACACTGTTGATCCAAAACAGATGTCTCGAGATTCGGACATTTCATTTTTATGGACTTTGCATCATTTAAGAGAAAATTCCATAACAGTCTATTTTCCAGGGTCAGCTATGAAATTTTCTGCCTATCTGGTATAAAATGGAGTACATTTTTTGCAGCATCCACGTCTTTAGAATGCGCTTTCAAATTTTCTGAATGGAAGGTAAGAACCGTTTGTAAGATGAGAGCAGAGTTGGAAAAGTCGGAATTGGAATTAATTCCGACCCGGAATTAATTCCATTTTTTGTCGGAATTGGAATTGGAATTGAAATTGACCTTGATAAACCTCAATTCCACTCTTTCGACAGACCTGTGATAAATCTATTTGTACAAAAATTAGAGAGATAGATAGATCGACAGAGCTAGTTTTATTCTATTGTTGAAGAAAGGGTGCTAATTGTGACTTTGATGGGCCTACAGCCCGGACAATGTTAATTCAGCAATTAAGCAAACAATGAAAAGATAATCATCTTTGTTCAATCTGTTATTTAGTTATTTATCATGTAAGATAATTAATCAAAATAAAACAATTGTTGAATTTAGTTATTGATTAGATAAGCACAAAAATTGGAGATTAACTTAATTGCTGTACACACGAAAAACAATCGGTTTGGAAAGAGGAAAATTAACCCTGCATTAAAGGGCAGCCTGTCAGTTCAAATCACAATATAGACAGTGTCAACAAATTATTCTAATAATTAATGATTCAATTAAAACGGCAATGACATGAAATATTATTCAACTTCCAATCACAACAATTGACAATATTAATTTTCAAGACTATAGTTATACAAATACGATACTCAACGATAAAAGAAAAACTTTAAACTTGCAGTTCACTTCTTGATGTTGAATTCACTTCCAATTCGATCGGACTCACTTATACCAAAATAATATCATAAATATCATGAATATCAGTGTCACTTATACCGTCAATCTTCAATCGCGCTCGCTGATGTGTTGTCGCATACGCTACTGTGTTGTTGTTCGCTGGTAGGCAGTTGTAGTTGTTACTTCTGTAGTCAAGTTACACCGCGAGAGCCCGGAGTTCTTCTAACAGCTACTGAAGATGTCGTATGTATTTGTTGTTGGTAGTTGTTGTTGTTTCAATTTCTCATCGTTTCTAATTTATGCAAATTTTTGACACTTGCCGATAAATCCACTTTCTTTTGAAAATTGAAAGAGTTTCCTTTAATCTCTGCTCGTTAGCTTTCGACCCGACCACATTTCTTCTTATCACGGAATTCTTAATCTCCTTTTTTAACACGGACCATTAATCAGTTTTCATGATATCATTTCATCGTCGTTTTTTATTTAATAAACAAAAACGTTATTCGCACATTGATTTTCTCTCTTCTGTCAGTTTATTAATAGATTTATTCGCATCTCTCTCTCTCTCTCTCTCTCTCTCATAGAAGTAGATAATAGTACACTAGAATGGAAGTTTGATATCTTGCATATGTACAATGATGGCACATGGAAAAATCTATGGTTTGTAGATCAGATTCGATCTAAAACAATGAATCATAGTCAAACTATTTGCCAAGTTGGTTGTGGAAGTTGTTGGCAGCAAATTAATGCAGGATTTTTATGAAGATAATATTAAGTGAGATGGTGGCATTGTTTCATGTGGTATAGCCTAATATTCCCTGGGTTGGTATATTATGTCGATTTGCAGAAATCATTAACAACTATTTTCAAAATTCAAATTAAAAATTGGTCCACAAAGTCATAATTGAAAGTGGGCGGTGCACTGGTTGTAACAATATCTCAAGAATTCAATAGAAAAAAATTCTAATTATAGGATGATTTCTCCTTCATACGGTTAAGAAACCTAGCGCATTTATCGAATAAACACATTGAAAGCTTCTTCACCGACAATAATTTCTCAGATAAGTGAATAGTCGCTGGAACTTTTCAATAATCATTAAATGACACATGTGATATAGTGTGATGATATTTTGGAAGCTGATATTCGAAAGCATGTAAAGATTTTGAAGATTGTTCAAATATAGTGAACAGGGGAGCCCTTGCAAGTAAAATGAATACTCTGAGATTTCTTGACCTCTGATTTCAAGCTGAAGCAATGTATGTTCTGTAAATTGACATTGCAAGTTGCATATGTGACTGATAATACTCTTGGTAGATTACAGGAGGGATATTTCAAAATGATGAACGTACAGAACGTTTTAAAGGATTTCTTTCTTTGTCATCCTGTCGCCGCAGTATTTTGTAAATTCACTATTGCTTTTGTGTATGATCTTTGGACAAGGGGCAGCAATCCAGATCACAATTTGGCTTGATAAATATAAATACAAATAAGAAAACATGGAAACCAGCTCGCACAATTTGCGTTTTGCCGAACTTAGTTCCCCCGGCGTGTGCCATAATTTTCATGCAATTTCCATTCTAGGACTTTCTATGGTACTGTTAATTTCTATGCTCCCTCTCAGCGTTTGATTCTTTGCTGACCGTTAATTTTCCTTTCTCTTTTTCACAAGATGTTGAATATCTCGTTTACGAAACGAAAATGGCGTAGGCTGACCGGCTACATATATACATGTACATGTACACAAGAAATATGAACTATGAACATGAGAACGCACATAGGAACGACGCAGGGAACGGCACACAGGAATAACGAGGATAGGATACGGGCACATGGGTTAGATTGAAGCGAGGAAACTTTAGATACATTAACATATACGCGTCATGCAATTATCGGAATTGAATCTCATTATGGAATTGGAATTGGAATTGAATTGAACTGTTTCGACTGGAATTGGAATTGAAATTTCTGCTCTGGAATTGGAATTGAAATTGAAATTTCTGCTCTGGAATTGGAATTGGAATTAAAACATTTCAGTGGAATTTTTCCAGCTCTGGATGAGAGTACATTCATTTAACATCACTCATCGCTTGATTTGATCTTTTCGGGTGATCTTAAAAACCACCAGCTGTTCGAGGATACTTTGGACAACTTAATGGCAATGCAACTGATAAAACAAGGCTAGACATTGTGTTTTCTGCATCCATCAGAGCCGTTGCATCGTTAGTTGAATATCAAAAATATGAGTAAATCGTATAGGAATTGTGGAGCGCTTCAAATGACTCCAGTTGCGTTCAGAATTTCAGGCATCGAGCGAGTGTACAAAATGAATTTCAATGCATATATCCGACAACAATACTCATATTAATTTGAATTTGTAAATCGACATTGCAAGTTGCATATGTGACTGATAATACTCTTGGTAGATTACAGGAGGGATATTTCAAAATGATGAACGTACAGAACGTACATCAATTGAAAAATTATTTGAAATCAAGTCGGTTATCATTCTTCTATAGAACTATCGGCAACTTCTTAAACATGGCTTTGACAGCTTCGTATGCGGTTACAACATCCACAGTAACTCAGTAGATGCTCGGAACTACTGCTGCAATTCTTCTATTTTACTGAACCTGTTACAAGATGTAAGACGCTGTGAATAATATGAAGCTTTAACTAAATGATAACGTAATGAATAACATGCTAATTAGTTGTTATTAGTTTGCCTCTTCCATCCTGTAGACCAGTGTTTATTCTATAAGACAACATAGGTTCATTTAAATGTAAGAATTACAAGGTTCAATTTTTCGCAGGACCAAGTCAATTTTTTTCTCAGCGTGTTCATTTTTTTTAAACATTTTCGCAGATTTTCGCAGCTTGCCCGACCACTGCTATAGATCTGCCATTTAATATTACGTGCAATTATATACAGATTTAGATAGTTCTATATATAACGAAATTATCAACGGACCTTTTGATATGGCATATTTGAATTAGTTAGCATTGCTCAGTTAATATCATTTGATATTAGACGGACAGTTCAAGGTCAATGACATACGGTAGTCTAGTCATGTCAAGTTTTGATAATGTACTCGCTACGCAAATATATTTTGGTTTGATCAGTCTGAAATTGACAGATATTCTCATCTGGTACAGAAAGAAGGCACAAATATAAAAAGAAGAACTAGGCCTACATGTAAATAATATCAGGATATCTGTTGAAAACTGTAAGACATACGTGTGTATTTAACGAAAATCAGAAAACAATTAAAAAAATAAATCTACTAGTGCAAAAGGTCTAAACATAGCAACTCCTTAATTACATCTCCACACAAATTTGCATCATCTTCTTACTTAATATGGGCCTACATAAATATAAAAGCAATGAGTAGACTTTTGAACACGATGCCATCAAGACGGCCCCAATCATTACAACAATCCTTCACTCATTCACAATCAAGTCAATTTCATCATCTATAGAGCTAAGTGAACTGTTACAATCTTCACAACACGGGGTGTGAAAGACGGTTTCTCAGTTTTGTGTGTGTCGGTGCGTATAAGCTGAATACTCGCTCCGTACCAGCACTGGATGGAGGGCAACTGTGGACAGCAGCTGCAAGTTCAGCAAATTTCCACAAAGACGTTTTCATCTGCATTTACTTGGACGAACCGCCAAACTTGACGGCTTACATATTTTTGATTTCACTTGAAAAAACAGGTGATATGAAAGATATGCAAGGCAATAAATCAGTTATCGTCCGCTAAGCTCCTTTATCCTTTTACCGACGACAAGCAGATTTAGATGTTACCTGACTTCTGACTGCACCCTGATAAGTAATGGTCTTCAAGAAAGAAACCTTCACCGAGTGCAAACATCACTGATAAACAGGGGCCATGAAAAATTAATTTCAAATAATTGCTACAATTAGGTGCAATTAATTAATTTCTCAATTGACGAAATTAAGCTGACAATCCATTTGATTTTTTGGATAAAATTGTTGCAATTAATTGGTAGGCCTACATAAACGTACATTACCTATATATGCGGGGATAAGAACGGGCAGTTAGGGGCTCTGACAAAAAATCAACTTTTGAAGGGTCCTCTAGAATTCTGTGGGCCCTAAATAGAAAATTAAAAAAAATTCATTATAGCCTTTCAAGGGACACTGACGGAAACGCGTATCCGCTAATGATTTTCATTCCTGTTATGTGAAGTTGCATGCTCTCTATCAATATCAATTTTTGGAGGCTGCAGTCATGGTATTTAATTTTTAAATTTAAATTCTACAATCATTTACAAATAAGAATGACCAATAAATTCACTATGACTGAGATACATCTTAGTTGTCTAAACTAATTTAGAGACGCATATCTGTTATAGTGCCCGCTACTTTTGATAAGTGATCCTTAGATAACTTCGTTATAAATTAGTTCTGAGCTGCCAACGACTGTAAGTCGTCGTGCGAGGATTTCATAGAAGACTTAATTGGTTGTAGTCAAAGTAAAACAATGAAATAGACAATTAAAATGTTTGGTGCCAAATAGTCACCACAGAATTCTGTTAAATACTGGTTGAATATGTGACAGTGAATTCATAGTCTTGGGAGCAAGGGCTGGTTCAACGCGGTATTGAAATCTTATCAATTTAAAATTTTTGAGTGATGAATATGTTGCTGAATTCCAGTTATTGTATTACACATTATACTGTATCAAGTTATTAATTATTATTGAATTCTAGCGAGGTGATGATAATCCAGTCAACCAGTGGCTGTGACTGTACACTCCTCCCCCAAACTAAGTAGATACCGGTAGTACATGATTGTCATAACAGAGAACCCATATATTGTGACACAAATTACATGATGACTTACATGGCGCAATCCACATATTGAGGACTGGTTCAAAATACATTCACTTTGACAATAAGCAGGAAGTATAAAATAGATATTCAACAAATAGAAGCAGACATAATTATAATAATGTATTGCATGCAGACACAATTCAAAAAAATATTAAGAATGCAACATAAGTATACTTCACAATAGACTCAGAATTATACCCGCGACTGCCGATCAATATCATTTGCCACAAAATATCCAGGATTACAAAACATTCGGAAGCTATGACATATCAGTCGTTATGAAAATTAAACGACTTACTTTTATAACCAGCTAAATGACAAATGAGGTCCATTTGGTCAGCCGTCTAATGTAGCTATAGCTTGAGCCCTATTTCTTAATCAGGGGATGGGACCATTTGTATTCATGCAGCCCCATCTAAAAAAGCAAGTATCCACCTACTATTCGTCTCAAACATGCTGTATAAACCGAGTGCAGTGGCGCTGCTTTCTGAATTATTTTGAGTCATGACCGCAGAATGTGCGCATTAAAATTCGTTTCAGTGGTTGAGAAAATAAGGTTTCATTTCAAGACCTCATGTGTTGGTTCATTTTATAGTATATTATAATATCATGTTTTTCAATTTCTTTAACTCATGATTTTAGCATGACACTTAAAAAATTGCAGAAATCTTACTAATTTCCAATTTATAATGTTACCCTCTATCAATTGGCCTACTCAGTTTCCTTGCCTGATACTACCTGAAACCTTGATGCTGGAAACCTAGTACCGGTACGCACTACATCTACCGGATGAACAAGGAGTAAAACATAAGCTGTTTTTGAATTCCTACCCAGTCTAAAACAGCCGTGTTACATTCTCCAATATCTATTCCCAATTGAAACCCTGGTCAAAGTGAGAAAAATAAATGGAACCCTCAATTGAAGCACAGTATAAAAATGATCACGCTGAAAATGATGCGAAGCTTGAACTTTCCTACTGAATTTCAGAAAATATTCATTGTTTTTAGATCAAAAACTTTAGCACCGGTAGGTCTAGAAAAAATGTTAAATTTTTTTTCAATCTCAAGCACATTATTTCAAAAAGGAGACCATGAAGGTGTACGCTTACAACTAAAATACAATTTAACTCACACTTCATGGAATAATAACTTGGCTTGTAGCATGAGTGATCGTCTTACCTTCTTTTACGTGGCCTCCGCTCTATCCTTCTCCGCACGTAAACTTGAGAGAATCGGCAGAAATTGAGTCACACAGGTATTCGATTCACACTTCTATCATATTTCGTTTAATTCGAAGAAGTTTCACGAAATCATAGTTTTCCAATGTAAAGAATCAGCATGAAAAGTCGTTGGCACATCCAGTGAAAGCTTTACAATTCACAACCCTTCTGTTCGACTGATGAGCGCACATCTAAACGAGCGCAGCAGTATGGCCATACAGTAAGGTAGAAGTTAAAAGAAACGCAAAGTAAGTCAATGCGCGCCAAAGACGGCGGGCGAGGACACGCGCACACTATGCGTGAGTCACTCTATAAAGCAATGATCCTACGTGTAAGGCAAGATTGATGTTGTTATGACGTCACTCGATCATATTATACAGAAGTCCTCGACTGAAGGCAGCAAGGATGAAACAAACGCTCATATTAATGTAGAGCTGCAATTATTAATGAAGTATGGGGAATATGGGTGCTGCTATTGTGCTTGTCTGTGAAATCAAACTGCATGTTCATCGACTTCGCTAGTGCAAGTTACACTGTTCAAGTTCAATTCCATTGTTCACGTATTTGTCTTGGAGATTCGGTTCCGTTTTGACACCAGCTGCTGGCTAGTGATAAAAAGTTGTGAATTTTCAATCATTTGACGTAAACATTGTTATCATGTAGCTAAACAGATGAGTTCAGAAGTCCGCTTACTTCACTGTTTAATGCTAACAATTACATAAGTATGCAGGAATATTTTTGTTACATCGACAAATTAATTTACAAATATTTGTAAAATGTTTCAGATATGAACATTTAGATGATTATGATAATATTTGTCAAATACTAATCAAAGATGTATCAAAAATTATTAAAAAATATCAAATATGCAGTATTTGATTGTTTTATAAAACAATTATCTAATATTTGTAAAATTTATCACCATCAGTCATATATTAGATAAATTATCTCGGTTTTTTCAACCCGGGAATACTGTAAGAATTGAAAAGAATAATCTTTATTTTATCAATTCGAATTTATCATCAATGTTCAACCGAGATTTATGCATGAATCATCAATGCAAGTTTTTAAGATATTATAATTGCGTATTTTTGGTTCAATAATGACAATCGATGTATTTCGACAATGCATATAAGCTTTCAAATCATTAAACATGCTTACCAACAATGATTTTCAATTTTGAATTTTCCATGGATTTATTGGAATCATCGATCATGGATTCCATGGCTGGGCTACTAGGGTATGGAGATGAATCACAACTACAGTTATCACGTCAACGACGTTAATGGGAACTCGATCGACCATGACCGTTGATCCCTCGTCCGGTAGGCGTCCGTATGGAAGACAGGGAGGACCCGACCGTCAGCAAGCTACTGTCAAGCACAAGCATAAGAAGAAAACAAAGAAGAAGTTGAAAGAGAAACCGCTAGCGATTGGTACTTGGAATGTACGTACTATGAAGGATACAGGAAAACTCTATGCCCTGATCTAAGAACTCGAAGTATTGAATCTGGATGTTCTGGGAATCTCAGAAACGCGGTGGAGCGGAAGTGGTAAATTCGATTGTTTGGATAGCACTATCATGTACAGTGGTACAGAGGAGCGAACTGGCCTAAGTGGTACGTGTAGCAATTATAGTGCGAGGTAAATCCCGGAAAAGTGTGATTAGTTTCAACCCCATCTCGGACCGTATACTCGTTGTGAAGTTTTGCCGCAAGCCTGTGCCCACAACAGTAATACAAGTTTATGCCCCTACAACTAGTCACGATGATGAAGTTGTTGACCTCTTCTATGAGAAATTGCAATAAGCAGTTGAACAAGTGAAGAGTCGGGAGATCTGCATCCTGATGAGCGATTTCAATGCGAAGGTTGGTGAAGGAGCCGAACTTTCTGCTGGAATTGGTCGCTTCGGTTTGGGAATTCGAAACGAGAGAGGTCAACGGTTAGCAGATTTCTTTACAGCAAACAAACTTTGCATTTTGAACACGCAAGTTAGCCACCACCACAAGCGTCGACAATTCATGTGGACATCTCCAGACCAAGGCACCCGGAATCAAATCGATTATATGATGATAAATAAGAAATGGCGCAGTACTTGATGCCAGAACTAAACCAAGTGCAGACTGTGATACCGATTACAAATTGGTCATTTCAAAGGTTCAATTGAAAGCATTCAGTGTGAAAAGAAGTAGTCAACCATTCCGTTTCAACTTGAATAAACTGAACGATTCGGAAGTCCGGGATCAATACGTAACAGAAACGAACAACCGATTTGCAGCGCTATTGGAGACAGATACTACGGAGATGGAGCCGAATGATCTCTGGTCAAACATAGCTGATACCTTAAAAGAGGTTGCAACCGATGTCATAGGACGGCGAGGCGGAAAGTAACTGATTCTTGAATTGGCAATGAGACTCTCAAGTTAATTCAGGAACGAAGAGAAGCTCGGTGTGTTTCAGATAGCCTTGATTAAAAAGCTGAACAAGAAGATAAAGAAAAGCCTGCGTAAAGACAAGAAAACCGGGCTAGAACGACAGTGCGCTGAAATCGACGAGTCCGATAAAATGCATAAAGGCAAAGCACTTTTTCGAAAAATCACCGCACTTACTGAACCAGCAGCTACTAAAAAACAAAGTGTAATCAATGACTCCACAGGTCTAACCCTCATAGAACCTAACCAGGTTCTAAAGCGTTGGGAAGAATACGCTAAGCAGCTTTTCGGTTCAAATTCACCGGTTTTTCATCAGGAGCTGGTTACTACGCCTCCAGCAGAAAAGGAGCCTGTTCCGCTGCTTGCAGAAGTCCAGAACGCGGTAAAGAAACTGAAAATGGGCAAGACTGCCGGTCGTGACAATGTGCCTGCGGAACTCGTCAAGTTCGCTGGAGACTTTGCCACAAAAGGTCTTCACAAGCTTTGCGTGAGGATTTGGGAAACGGAACGTTGGCCAGACGATTGGAAAGAGCAAGAACTCGTATTACTGCACAAGACTGGCAATCCCAAAGAGTGTGGCAATTATCGCACCATTGCGCTTATATCGCATGCTAGCAAAGTTCTCCTCAATATACTGCTGGACCGCCTGCGCGTGAAGATCGAACAGGAACTCCCAGATGAACAAGCAGGGTTTCGAATTGGCAGAGGCACCGCAAATATGTTGGCAACCCTACAAGTCATTATTGAAAAGGTGAATGACATGTCATGTGGAGCGGTTATAACTTTCATTGATTATTCCAAGGCTTTTGACAGCGTGAGCCACGGTCAGCTCTGGGATATCATGTCTACTTTTGGATTCCCTGATCACCTCGTCAACCTGATAAAGTCCCTCTACTGCAATCAGCAAGGAGCTATTTGTTGGAACGGAGACCGAACCAAGCAATTTCCAATCAAAAAGGGTGTGCGTCAAGGATGTAAAAATTCTATCACCGCATCTTTTCAGTTTGTATACTGAGCAAATCATGAGAGAAACCGATTTTACGAACGCTGGCATCAATATCGGAGGCAGACAAATAAGTTATGTCAGGTATGCCGATGACACAGGTTTGATAGCCAAGAACATGAGTGAAATGCAGGAGATGGTTGACCAGGTAAATGCCGCAGGAATTGAGAGGTCGCTGAAGCTAAATGCAAGGCTAATTAATACAAAAGTAATGCGAGTAGGTTCAACACGTGACGAAGATAGCACAATCACAGAAGGGGCTGAGACTGTTGCAGAGGTTGATCGCTTCAAATATCTTGGCTCTATCAAGAAAAATGATGGAAGTTGCACAGAAGACGTCCGTGTGAGAATAGCTATGGCTAAGGCGAAGATGACCAAACTGAACAAGCTATGGGCCGATAGGGCACTACCAACAAAGCTCAAGATGAAACTCGTGAAGACGCTTGTGTGGCCAATTCTATCATATGGAGCGGAAGGATGGACGCTGAAAACTGCAGACGGGAAACACATCGAAGCTGCCGAAATGTGGTTCTGGAGGAGAATGTTGCGCATAAATTACAGAGAGCACCGAACGAATGCCAGCATCTTCTAGCAACTGGCCACTACCCCTATGTTACTTCGACACATTCGGAAAAGGAAACTCTCCCACGGTCATCAATGCAGGGAGGGAGGATGCCTTTTAACGAGAACTGTCCTGCAAGGCAACATGGAGGGTGGCCGGCGCAGAGGAAGGTCCACGACGCAGTATGTTAACAACATCATGAAATGGACCGGACTCAACATGTACGAATTGAACGGTGCAACGCGTGAGCGAAAACTGTGGCGTGCCATCTCTAATGGGTCGGCCGAAGTTCAGCAATGAATATGCCGCATAAAGTAAAGTAAGAGCATGCGACTGGGCTCCTCCCATCTTGCTGATGTGTGCTTCACACGGCTTTTCTCCAGTCTCTACCAGGCAGGAAATCACCGTCCTTCTCCAAAAAATGAGTACACTTTCGATTTTAATATGCGCTTTGAAGGAGAAATCACACACGATTTACGTGAGGGTAAGATGTGATGTCATCAAACAAACTAGTATTTCATTTTTGTCTCTGATGTGACCTTTGGTGCGTAGGTGTGATCGAGGCTAGGAAGGCTTGTCTTCTCTACTAAATCACCGAATGAAAAGACAATCCTTATTTCACTACACTATCACGGTTCATTCCCTCAACTATTACAAGCTTTACATACACTGCTGTCTCTGTACTTTTTCTTGACGGAGAAAGTTGACATCAAGACAGTGACAGCAATGCACAAGGATAAATAATTTGTTATATATGTGCTATATTTTGAGTCTAGTTATAGACCGGAGTCCGGAGTCCTATCATCTGACAGGACTCCGACTCCGACTCCAGCAAAAATGATAGGACTCCGACTCCGACTCCGCATCCCTGCTCAAGGGAGATATAGGTGGTATTGTCACCAAATGTGAGATACGCAAATTTTTGCAGTTTTGCAGAAATTACAATGGAATTGAGTGATCATGATTGTAATGCAGAAGGAATGATGGTATTTCACAGATTCTCGTGACAGCCTTGGAGATTTACTGCTTGCTGTATTAGCAATTCGATAGGTTGCTACTTTCATGCTCAACCTCCAGAGTATTTTCTTGATCGTGATCATATCACAAGCAACCTGCCACTGGCAGAGCAAAGTCACATGATCAAAGACAATAAGTTCATTTAATTTTCAAAGATGTAAATGGTTCCACATTACTATTCATGTTCTAGAAATGAAGCATGAATTTAGTGAATCATAAAATCATGCCGTGAAAATTGAATTGAAAAGTTGAAATTTCAGCGAAGAAAGCACTAATAATATCGCGACTTTTTCATTGAAGACCTCCATTATAATACGGATCATGAAATTCCCTTGATAATCAGCTTGATTTCCGCTCAGTTAGGGTGCTTATTAACAAATATTCATTCCTTTTGATATCCAACTTGTTTCATACTACTTATATAGGAGTATCATCTCGGTTGGCAAATTTTGACTTTTTCAAAAGTGCTCAAATAATTTTTTGGACCACGGGAACGAAATCTCCGCAAAAAACTGAATCTTTTGATATAAAATTTTCACTGAATACAGATACTTTTTTGAGTCGACACTGCCTATATATCCCTACTCTATCTTCGATTAAAAAAATGTCAGCATACGTTAAAAATTTTGATAACAAATGAACAAGTTTTTGGGAAGATAATGTTCTTGCGGATCAACAGATGCCTTTTTAGATCAATTTCTAAAAAAGCGATTTTTTGCAAATTTGTCGTGCGTTTCTTATATACTAGCGATTTGGTACCTCCATATAAGTAGTATAAAACATCAGTTATCAAGAAGGAATGAAGACTCTCCAACAGGCTTCGTAATTAAGTTGTAACAGCAAAGATAGAAATATAAAATGCACAACTGCAGTAAAATATAAAAGAAAACAATAATAATATTCACAAGCTCTCACGGCACCGTGTTAACCTATCAGACCCAACATGAAACACGTGTGGCCAATATGACGCAAGATCTTCTACATGTAAGTTGAAATATGCGGAGTTCTGATCGACAATCAAAAGTTTGCTTGCACGTGAATATATGTATTCCACAGAAGGATAAATGAAAAACATCAAAATCCATGACTTAATCAATATTTGAATATAGTATTAAAAGAATAACTAAGTTTTGTATCATTGACCGAAGTTCGACCCAAAACCCATGATACCTTGTCTCAGCTGATTCTCTATGCGGAATCTTCACGTCACAGCTACGTAGAAACTCGATACGCACCGACATTTCGAGTCGAACATGCAGTATAGTGAATGCCGTTGTCTCGTTATTGCAGTCATAAAATTGGTATATCATAGAGGTAAAATCACAAAATTGTTTGATCAATATTCCTCAATTATTCAAGTTTTCTAGAATTAAAGGTTGAAATTTATAATGTTTCAATTACAAATTGACGTGAAATTAGGCATCCGTATTCCTGTGGATTAAACCTGTTTTCGGCTGGTAGGCCTAGTAATAATAATAATGATAATCACTTTATTGAGGTCAATGCAGCAAGCGGTATGTGACACAGGAAGATACATAAAATCCATCATGAGAAGGCAGAAAACTTGATAAATGAATTACATACAAATTTGATCTACGTTGCAGCGGCAAGAGAGCTCGACTTCTTCTAACATTAGGCCTGTCAATACTATCACGAAAAATGAAAAATTCACAAAAAGGATGCGTAGACTTAGCAGTAGTTATGTAACAAATCAGTTTTTTTACAACATGCATCCAATCTGCTCCTAAAGCAGGGAATGTCTTTAATACCCGACCATTTTATAGCCAAGCGATCGATTTGTTCAAATTTCTTGAAAAACTTGCACTTGACATCACACATAACAGGCCAGGAATATGTCAGGTGACAAAAAACAAGACCTACATATGATTGCCAAATAACAGCTGGTGGATTTGAGTTAGTTTTGAGTCTCTTGACAAACGACATACTTCGACACATTTTATTGTACACATGAGCAAACTGGGACTCCCATTGACAGTCAGAGGAAAAAATCATCCCTAAAATCTTTACAGTGTCAACCTGTTGGATCAAGATTTTGTCCATGTAAATAGGTAACAAAACACCAGGACGACGATTGAAACAGAGAATTTTAGTCTTGTCGATATTAACATGCAGCAATTTTTCCTTACACTATCTATAGAACATGTCAATAATATGTTGAAACATTGAAGGGTCGTAAGTGTCATTAGATTGACAGACATCAAAATGCAGAAGGGTGATGTCGTCAGAATATGCAGTAATACGTGTATTGTCATATGTTGGCATGTCATTTAGGAAGAGCACGGAGGATCTTCTCTATTTTGATCCTTGATTGGATTGATTGGATTCTCTGGATTGATCCTTGAGGGACCCCACTTGTTACCTTTTTCCACGGTGTTGTCGTTGTTGCACCTGTAAATCTTTGAAGGCGGTTAGATAGAAAGCTTTCAACGATTCGACAGTCGAAATTAAAATTTCGGACAAGGTTCTGTAGCAGCTTGAGGTGACTAACCGAATCAAAGGCTTTTCTAGAATCCACCGCCAGCATGTTAGCGATATGAGAAGGTCTTTCGTTAATATGCTGGATAGTGGCAAGGCGGATGGAAAGAAGGGCATTCCGGCTGCCACCGAAACCTCCCGGAATGAAGGCGAATTGTCGTGAGTCAAGTTGCGATGAGACGGAGGGCATAATGACTTTATCTCGAATAAGAATTTCTAGGATTTTACTTGGGAAGGGTAGGATCGAGATTGGTCGGAAGTCAGAGCCATTGTCCTTCGGAATGGGAATGATGCTAGCTGCCTTCCACAGTGTTGGGAATGTTGAAGTCTCCAAAGCTTTGTTGCAAATAATACTCAAAGGTTTTGCCAGAACTTCTGCGAAGGCACGGTAGAACCCACCGGGAACTCCATCCGGTCCGTTTGAATTTGATTTCTGTTTCATGATCAGCTTGAAGATGGTATCCTCGCTGATACGGCCCGTAGACACATTCATCGATGTACCGGAATGGGAAAGATCACTATCAAACAAATGGATATCACTGGGAGAGGTGCTGAGTGAAGTTCTCGTTGAGCTTATGAGCCGTGGCATCATCAAGCTGACAGTTCGAGGCACGGAACTTGCGCTGAGCGTTGATGGTCTTCCATTTATCAGTCGATGACGTTGAGTGAAGGCTGGCGAAGTATCTGCTTTGGCTTTCGACACCAGCAAGGAATTTCTCACGTAGAATCATGTATTTAGCATGGTTGCCACGAGAGATAGCTCTATCTTGAGCGTCCGAAAGAGCCTTAAGGGACGGTGAAAGCTAAGCTGGGTCACATGATCTCATTCTAACAGTTTTTTCTGAGTAAAACAAGTGGTAACAAAATATTAAAAACATGTGAAAAGTGAAAACCATACTGTTAACATCATCCGTGTCAAAAACAGAGTCCGAATCTTGAGAGCCGAGAACATTATAACACGTGGCAAAGGAGGAGGGAGAACAGGAGCGGATTACAATTTTTGTAGTGCTAATATGACGCGCATCGGAGATATTCTTAGCAAAAACGCCCTTGTAATCAGAACGATTAAGGGGTGCAATACACAGTGGAATTTCGTATTTTCCAGATTGGTTCGTAACAATAACATCCAACACGTTATTACGTGTTTAATTATCAAAATTTTCTTTATAAAAATTTGTGTTTTGTTTCTTCATTCTGAATAATAGGCCACAATTACATGCACATAAACGATCTAACTTCCTTCTAGAATGACGTCACGTGGTTAATGTGTTCCGTGTAATGTGAGTCTGAGTAAGTGTCCATATACTGCATGGGTAGAGTGTCGACTAAAAAAAAGTGTCTAGACTGTAAATACAGTGAAAATTTTTATATCAAAATATTCAGTTTTTTGCGGAGCTTACGTTCCTAGGGACGTGGTCCAAAAAATTATTTGAGCAGTTTAAAAAGCTAAATTGTTGCAAATTTATATATTAACGACATGAAGTCCCTTTACAAGAGATATGAAACAAGCCGGATATCAAAATGAATGAATATTCGCTAACAGGCATCTGGATTAAGCGGAAATTAAGCTGATGATCTTGGAAATTTCATGAACTGCATTATAATGCAAGTCCCTGCGCAAGTCTTTAAGGAAGAGAGATCTTTTCGTGCGTTCTTGGTTGAAATGTCATGTTTTTGATTCAATTTTCAGTGTTTTGATTTAATGATTCACAAGGCGTCTTTTATTGAATCAAAATAGTTATGTGCATGGACCCATTTTAAAGTTTGCCATTATAAAATTACAATTATGATAAGCTTCCTTGATTGCAATGTTTTGCTTTTTCAGTGGCAGCAAAGACAATGGTTTGTGATATGATCACGCTTCAGAAAATAAACTTATTATAGTAAAGATGAGCTTTTAGTAATGGTAACCCATCGAATTGCTATATAACAAGCTATATTGCCCCTCCAAATTGACGTGACATGGAGAACTTTAGGAATACTATTCCTTATTCTGCAGTATTCATTCAAATTCGTTTACATATCTCCAAAAGTGTAAAAATTTGAATATATCATAGGTGGTACTGGGTTTCGACCTGTTCTCGACTCATGTTCATTTAATGAAATCGAAGCTGCATTGCACATTGGGGATTTAATAAATGCTGAGATTCTACGGAATATACACTTACTCTATGCAACCCACCCTTAGAGTGCATTTGTCGTTGTAGCTACAAGTTTTTCATGCTTGGTGTTTAGATCTGGTTTTCGCAGCTTCAGCTTGTGATGATGGTCGCATCCATGGCATATCAAAGAAAATCAATCCCACTTCCCGCTTGGTAAACTCACTTTGGGTAAACCACTTCACTTAGATGTGGGTTGATGAAATGTACGCTCTGCACCTCTCGGCATTAGCGCAACTTTTACATAACTTGCTCGGTGCGCCTTATTGAACGCATGGTTTGACAGTGACATCATCTACATCGAAAAGTGATATCATCTTGTTTATCATTCATTTCTTACTAGTAAACTGTTGTTAGGCATCCTTCCTCTGCCTTTTTCAAACTTCATTTAGAGCGGGAAGCGGAATGGATACGAACGCGCATACAACTGAATGTGAATCTATACTCTGATGAATGAAAATCACTATTTTTTTGGTGACTTTAATTCTTACTGATATAAAATGATAAGTCTGTAGGTGATATTATTATGATCACAATCTTTGACCATTTGACATTTTCCGTACCAGACACAATGGGGGGTTTTGAGAATTTCTTTCTCTCAGTAAATGATTTCAGCGAAATATGGTTAATGATCATTTCCAAAAGAGCCACAAAAGCCACAGAATTGAGCCGATTACCCAAAAAAGCCAAACTTAAGCTCACCACATCACTCTACCTCCACACTATCAGTTTCATTACCATAGCTATCGATGCCACTCCTCCACAGCAATTCAAATCCACAAAATCAGTCCACATTTCGATACTCAAATCCAAAAAAGCCAAAATATTCTGCGCTACTGCACCGATTACCAAAAAAGGCCAAACTTAAGCTCACCACACCACTCTACATCCACACTATCAGTTTCATTACCATAGCTATCGATGCCACTCCTCCACAGCAATTCAAATCCACAAAATCAGTCCACATTTCGATACTCAAATCCAAAAAAGCCAAAATATTCTGCGCTACTGCACCGATTACCAAAAAAGGCCAAACTTAAGCTCACCACACCACTCTACATCCACACTATCAGTTTCATTACCATAGCTATCGATGCCACTCCTCCACAGCAATTCAAATCCACAAAATCAGTCCACATTTCGATACTCAAATCCAAAAAAGCCAAAATTTTCTGCGCTACTGCACCGATTACCCAAAAAAGCCAAACTTAAGCTCACCACATCACTCTACATCCACACTATCAGTTTCATTACCACAGCTATCGATGCCACTCCTCCACAGCAATTCAAATCCACAAAATCAGTCCACATTTCGATACTCAAATCCAAAAAAGCCAAAATATTCTGCGCTACTGCACCGATTACCCAAAAAAGCCAAACTTAAGCTCACCACATCACTCTACATCCACACTATCAGTTTCATTACCATAGCTATCGATGCCACTCCTCCACAGCAATTCAAACAGGGTGAGATTTGGGAAAATTGTGTGAATTTCCAAATTTATTCATTTACTCTGTCAATTTTCGTGTCTTCGTTTCATTCCGTCCGATTTGGGGACAGGAACAAGGAAAGTAGTCTGTAGGACTACTTGCTGCAGGATGTGAGTGGCCATCAACTCTACGGTCTATGCATGAAATGTGAAATTCTATGAAGCCAGCAATTTGGAGATTTTGGCTTTTCTGCTTCTTTTTTTCGGAGGGATAACCCATGTGGGAAAATCGATGTAGGAGTAGGTTTCTTATCCTGTTCAAATACATTCTTTATTTTTCATGTCATGGTTGATGGACGTGATAAAAAGCATGTATGTCTCACAGGTTCGGATTATTTCAGATGCTCTGCTAAATAGTGTTATAAATGCTTATTCTTAGTCTGCAGGGTTTGCAGAAAATGTATGGATTGAATCTTTACTGCTGAGCCTAATGTGGTGAGAAGAGAAAGCTTAGCTTTCATGTCATTAGTGGAAAAGCAATTCTACGATAGCCAGAAAATGATGTGAAATCAGTAGCAAATGCGTTGTGAATGCTAAGTAATAGGCTAACTGCTGTGTAGGCCCAGTAAGCTAGTAAGCTAATAAAGAATCAAATCGCCCACTCTAGTTCGTCACTGGCGATCATAAATTGTCCGAAGTAAAATCTACAAAAAGAGGTCCATTAGAAAGCAGTTTTCTTCCTCTAAACATTCTACAGAGCAGAGATTCCCAAACTCCGGACCACGGCATTATCTTCACGGACTACAATGATCCCGAGATGCACACGCTACTCCTTGTATTTATTTCGTTATTATTTATTTTGGCTTAATTTGTCCTTTTGAGTCACTGACCACATTTGATTGACCACATAAGCTAATTGGTATGCTCGGATACAAACTGATGACGTCTAAAGAAATAAAAATGGCGTCATTATTAATTTCTAAGTCATTCAATTCTTTAATTAGGTCCATGGTGTTGCTTAAATGGGCTGGAACATATTTTACTAAGTTGTTTAATATTTTGGAACATAACCAATCTACTTTTTCTGTGGGTGTGTTTTTGGTTGAGGCTATTGGTCTTAGAGGAAAATTCCCATTGACCTTTTCTTTATGGTCCTTAATAAAGGTTTTAAATGAAGCTGGTTCAGAACTAGTTGTATGTAATCTTTCAAGTTGCGATCTAGAAAGTTTATCTTTAAAAATGGAGTTTATGATTTTATTTGCCTGACGTTCTATGCTGTCATTTTTGATTTTGTTAGGAGTTTATAACAATTTTCGTCCTTTAATATTTCTTCTGTTATTTCCCTATGCTTTTCTTCCATAGTAATGCATAGGCGTTTTGATTTATCCGTAGGAGCTATGGTGATATTTTCTTGTTTCATCCACGACTTAGTTTGTTTTATTTGGTTATTGAATCTTTTGTATTGTTTATTATTTTTTACATCTAACGTCTCTTTTTCCATTATGTTTAGTACTTCGTTATTGAACATATGCATTTTCAGTTCAGTTTCTCTGTCCATATTTTTAGGGAAATGTACCGTATTGCGATCAAAAGGAATGTTTATACGGTTGTGATCATTACTAGTACTGTAAGCATAATTACATCGCATTTTATAAATACACTTTTCTAGTTGTAAGCTAACATTTTCCATAAAATCTTTATTTAAAACCGGGGGAGTGCGAAAATTAGGTCCGAGACCCAAAATCCTACTACAGTATGGTGGGATAGGTTTGTCTGTGATATTAATAAAATTGCGGATCTCACCACAATCAACCACATCATTACTATTATAAGAACTATTACTGGTTGCGCTACATAGATACTCATCTGTATATGGAAAAGGAAAATGTGGTCTCCAGTCTTGAAGGTAGTTCTTTACGGGGTAGACTTCTTTCGTATTGACCAGTAAATTCCACTTTTTAGTATGAGATATCCATTTCTCTTCTGAGATCCTACGCATGTCTCCCTTGAGTAGAGAAATAAACTCAGATAAGGAGTCACCGTTCAGTCTCCTGCATAGTTTCAAATATTCATATCCTCTTTGTTGATCGATCACTACCAGCTTGTCTTTTAATTGTTGCACGACATCTTTAGCAATCTCTTTCTGAAGGCTCACAACTTTTCTGTTGGTCGCTGGTCGTTGTTGAAGATCTATTGGTATGCTTATCATGTTTTTTATGAACTTCGGGACCACTCCATTTTTCAAACACGTTTCCACAAATGTAATATCTGAGCAGGTACGCACACATCTCGATTGTAGATTCACCAAAGCTTTAGCAGAACCTCGCAAATCCTCATTGAGGAAAGCGGAAATCACGAATGTAATGGCAGTTAACGGGAGGCGCATTTTGAAATGTAAGGTTTTCAATAATGAAAATGGAAGTTTGCTCCCTCTGTTTTTATGCCTCAAAATAAAAATTAAAAATATCTAGTTTCTTCAGCGGACGTTTCGGGTCCAGACCCTTTATCAACGCAAGAATGATGGAATTTACAGAAGAGATGAAAAACGTATTTATACAAAATAACGAGAACAACTCTATGCGGCGCAACTAAAATCTGTCAGCCAAGCGGCAATTCATGTCGTCGATTAAGGCTCGGAGACCTAGCCTGAATCAACCTCGCTTCCCACAACGCACATTCAACACTGTCATACGTACACTTCAAGATATCGACCGTAAAATCATCAGCACTCGCACAATTACAATCGCTAAGGACATGCGCACTCAAGGCACTCTTTACATCTCCATTATTTATACTGCGACAATGTTCTTGATAGCGAATTTTGAAGTTTCTAGATGATTTACCTATATAAATACAGTTACATATTTTACATTTGAATTCATACACAATATTCTTAATGTTACATTTGTATTTATCTGGCAAAATATTACAGTATTTACAGTTATCGTGCTTATTTACTTTTTTATTAGTGAAACAATCTTTTAGCTTTTTACTGTTTCTATTTACCAATCGGATGTTCAAGTTATATTTGTTAATTAATGAGTTGATTTTTCTATTCGTTTTGTCGTTGAGGTAAGGGAGAAATAAATTGGCATCATACTTTTAATCCAAACGGGTCTTTCTACGTTTACGTTTATTTTTTATATCACGTTTTCTATATCCATTTTTCTTTAATTTTTCATTTATCTTAGTTAGAGCCTCATTCTTTAGTAAATCAGTTTTACATCTATTTTCTACCATATTCAAAGTATTAGTAATGAAATTATGTTTTATATGGCTAGGAATCCAACTGTCCCTATTTAACAAATTGTCAGACTTTATGTCCTTGGTGTAGTATTTATAATACAATATTTTTTCTTCTATCCAAATACTTATGTCAAGAAAATTTAGTTCAACTTCAGGTACTTCTATTGTAATGGATATTCTGGCTAACTTTATTAAAAACTTCTAGAATCTTATCAAAATCATTGCCTTCTTTTGGCAATGGTCCTATGATGATGTCGTCAATGTATCTGTCAATGTATCTTTTGTAGATACTTGGAATAATCTTACATTTAGTTTTTAAATTATCTAAAGCGATTTCTTCAATGTGATTCATAAATATGATAGCCAAAGGAGGAGCAAAATGTGTGCCCATTGGGACCCCAGAAATTTGATGGTAAACTTTATCATGAAATCTTATTTCGTAGTTATACGATACGAATTTTAAACATTTTGTAAATTCTTCCACTGTTATATTAAAGTTGTCTATATTAGCCCAATACTTTTTAGCAAAGTCTTCTGCTACTTTGATGGCAAAGCTAATTGGTATGCTCGGATACAAACTGATGACGTCTAAAGAAATAAAAATGGCGTCATTATTAATTTCTAAGTCATTCAATTCTTTAATTAGGTCCATGGTGTTGCTTAAATGGGCTGGAACATATTTTACTAAGTTGTTTAATATTTTGGAACATAACCAATCTACTTTTTCTGTGGGTGTGTTTTTGGTTGAGGCTATTGGTCTTAGAGGAAAATTCCCATTGACCTTTTCTTTATGGTCCTTAATAAAGGTTTTAAATGAAGCTTGTTCAGAACTAGTTGTATGTAATCTTTCAAGTTGCGATAGTACTTCGTTATTGAACATATGCATTTTCAGTTCAGTTTCTCTGTCCATATTTTTAGGGAAATGTACCGTATTGCGATCAAAAGGAATGTTTATACGGTTGTGATCATTACCAGTACTGTAAGCATAATTACATCGCATTTTATAAATACACTTTTCTAGTTGTAAGCTAACATTTTCCATAAAATCTTTATTTAAAACCGGGGGAGTGCGAAAATTAGGTCCGAGACCCAAAATCCTACTACAGTATGGTGGGATAGGTTTGTCTGTGATATTAAGAAAATTGCGGATCTCACCACAATCAACCACATCATTACTATTATAAGAACTATTACTGGTTGCGCTACATAGATACTCATCTGTGTATGGAAAAGGAAAATGTGGTCTCCAGTCTTGAAGGTAGTTCTTTACGGGGTAGACTTCTTTCGTATTGACCAGTAAATTCCACTTTTTAGTATGAGATATCCATTTCTCTTCTGAGATCCTACGCATGTCTCCCTTGAGTAGAGAAATAAACTCAGATAAGGAGTCACCGTTCAGTCTCCTGCATAGTTTCAAATATTCATATCCTCTTTGTTGATCGATCACTACCAGCTTGTCTTTTAATTGTTGCACGGCATCTTTAGCAATCTCTTTCTGAAGGCTCACAACTTTTCTGTTGGTCGCTGGTCGTTGTTGAAGATCTATTGGTATGCTTATCATGTGAAGCTTAGTATGCTTGTCTCCGCTGAAGAAACTAGATATTTTTAAATTTTATTTTGAGGCATAAAAACAGAGGGAGCAAACTTCCATTTTCATTATTGAAAACCTTACATTTCAAAATGCGCCTCCCGTTAACTGCCATTACATTCATAATCGGTCTGACATTGCATAATTGTATTAAATGAGGTGAAAGGTCAAATAATTGAAGGTTTAGTTCAAATCAAATATCACTAAGATCGCACATTTTAATGTTTAGTTTCTGCAGGTGAAATATATAATCTAATTCGGTGACTTTTATCGAGACACTGAGGCTAAAAGCAACATGATTCTGAAAAATTCAATAATTGATCATCAGATGCAGAAATAAAAGTAAAAAATTAAAATTAAAAAATGTATTTGAAATTTCAAACATGCACACATAATAAGCAGATAATTTCAAATTCAAAGATTTTTCATATATGGATAGGAAGACTCCTTCATGTCAATTCAACTTATTTCGATTAATGATTTTTTACTATAGAGACAAAACAAATAACATCACGACAAAAAAGAGCACATCGAGCCACAACTTCTGCGCAAAACGCGGAAAACGCAATAGAGCAAAACTTAAGCTCTACAGTACCTCACTCACCTTGAAGTAAAGTTTCATCAAAATCCATGCCATAGTCTGTCCTACACATTATTCACAAGTTTGAAAATATGGCCTATTCAGCGACATTTCAACTTTTCAAACACACATCGAGCCACAACTTCTGCGCATCTTTGCGAAAAACGCAAAGTGTGCTTGAAAAGTTGAAATGTCACTTGAAGGTGAGTGAGGTACTGTAGAGCTTAAGTTTTGCTCTATTGCGTTTTCCGCGTTTTTCATTTTGCGGTTTCCGCGATCATCAATTTTTTTTCTCACTCTACTTATATTTACACAGTACTTTTTTTTCATTACCTACCATTTGAATATTTTCAACATTTACATTTGTGTTTTATTCTTATTTTTCACATTGGTTCTACCTACTGAATAGTTTGATTTGTGATTTAACTGTGTTTTGCCTAAGGTTAGCCCTTGCTAATTTGATTAGAACTGAATATATAGCGAAATCAGCCAAAATGATGCAGACATTCAAATTTAAAAAACACTCACGAAGAAAGTGTGTGAAAAAGTATTTAGCATTGAGTAAAAAGCATTGATAGCTATGGTAGTGAAAGTGATAGTGTGGATGGAGACTGGTGTTGTGAGCTTAAGTTTGGCCTTTTTGGGTAATCGGTGCAGTAGCGCAGAATATTTTGGCTTTTTTGGATTTGAGTATCGAAATGTGGACTGATTTTGTGGATTTGAATTGCTGTGGAGGAGTGGCATCGATAGCTATGGTAATGAAACTGATAGTGTGGATGTAGAGTGGTGTGGTGAGCTTAAGTTTGGCCTTTTTGGGTAATTGGCTTATTTCTGTGGCTTTTGTGGCTCTTTTGTGATTTTGGCTTTTTTGGAAATGATCATTAACCCGAAATATGAATATATAGACTGAACTGATACTTAGAAAGAGACGTTATACAAACGGCCTATTGCAGAACTCGGGGTTACCATAACTGCGAGTTAAGTTTACCTTCACTCATTTAACTGGCAGTTATAACAGTAACTGCGAACGCGTTGCAGAAGTCGCAGTTAAAATAACTGGCAGTTAAACATGGAATTCCCTTGCACACACATGGTTGACCCAGTTAACACAATTTGAGGTCACTGTTTCCATAACAATAGGCGAGTGATAACGTCTCTGCTCTCGTCTGGTACCTCTGGTTGGTTATGCATTAGCAAAGTTTGGTGCATAGGGGAATACATTTCACTGCCTGAGAAGAATAAATTGTTCAGCTGTACAAGATGAGCAAGCGAAGGCGCTGTGACAACTACAACGATGCAGAAAAGAATCGTCTTATGGATATTGTTGAAGAGTCTCAACTGGCCGACATCATAGAAAGCAAAATGAAGGATGCGGAGACTTTGAAGAAGAAGAAGAAGACCTGGATTGAAATTGAAACAAAATTCAACTCAGATAGTCAGAGAAACCGGGACATGAAGCAGCTGCAAGATCTTTGGGCAAACTTGAGAAAGAAAGCCAAGAAAGATCGCGCGGCTCAACGACGATGGAGGAGGAGGACCATCTCAGCCACCGATGGAAGAAATAAGCAGTCGAGCTGCCAATCTTGTTGGGAGAGCAGTTATGGAGCCACTCCCACATGTTCCAGACGATTATGAAATCTCAGACGAAGATCTGCAACCTGCTCCAGATTCGGTGAAGGATTCTACCAAGAAGACTGTCAAACAACTACAGATTCAGCTTCTGGAGGAGAAGATTTTTCAGCAAAGAGAGCTGCATGCTGCTCAAATGGCGCTGATTTCCGCCATGAGAACTCGTGTGCCAACTCAGTCGCTTCAATAGATTCCATCAGAAATCAAGCTACGAATGAAGAATATGTGACAGTTAGACCATCTAACCCTCACTCGGTGGAGGTAAAATTTTGCAATGTGTTTTCTTAACTGCCAGTTAACTTTAACTAGTAATTACTTAACTCTAATTTCTGCACCTCATCGTTGAAAGTTAAATCGAATTTTAACTGCCAATTAGCTTAACTCCGAGTTCTGCAATAGGCCGAAAGTGATTTTGAAGTCCTTACCTGGATTATTGAAACTTTCTAGACTGTTTTCCGAAAAGATGCATAAAATATGGTTTTTCCAAGAGACTTTTGATTTTAAGGTCCTTACCTGGATTTAAATCAATGTCACGGATGCTACATTTATCGGATCCCCAATTATTTTATACCTATGTTTACCTGAAGCTCCAAAGTTTTATATGGCATATTGATCAGTATGTATACGCGTTGTTATTTGGAAGACTATTATCACAAATCAAAAATGACAAATATAGTATATTAAGTTCTTAAACCTCGACTACGAAATCTGGCATAACGTTACTTTACTCTATTCTAACATGAGAATTCAATATTCAAATTGATGTGCGTCACTGGAAAGAATCCAAATAATTTTCTTGATTGTGTACATGGCATCACACAATTTCTAAATGACAATTGAACTCATAGATATCTTAACTCATAAATCTGATTATCAATTGAAAATTCAAGCATCGTCAACTTAAGCATTTGAAAATGCAAACGGTTGTTGTCAAAACACAACGAGATTGCATTTGTTAACAGAATGGTGACTGTCGAAGATCGCACTAAAGTTGTTCTTCTTATGGGAAAGCTTGATTCAGTGACATTAGTTGAAAGACATCTTAGAAATGAAGGGGTATCGGGCATTGCGACTCATAAGACCATGAGATCAATCTTCAACAAGTTTAAGGGGACTGGTTCAGTTTTGTACGCACCCCCGATGTGGCAGACCTCGCCGCTCTGACAACAAGATCGACGAAATTGAAGACATCTTCGAAGACGATCCTTCTGTGACGATCCGGCAAGCAGCTGCAAATGCTGAGACATCCTTATCTATGGTTCGGAACGTGTTGCGGGACGATTTGAAGATGAAGACGTGTAGACTTTCTTTTTGTCAGCAACTGTTCGCCGATGATAAAGCCACGAGAGTAACCATGTGCAGTGAATTCCAACGGATTGCCGCCGATGAAAACTTTTTGAACAGACTTCTGACGTGGCTACGTTCCATCTAAGTGGACGAGTCAACCGTCATAATTGAGTGATATGGGATTCGAGTAATCCTCATGCTGTTCAACAAGTGCCGATCAAATCTCCCGGAATTACCGTTTGGTGCGGTTTATTTTGTTATGTAGACATAGGTCATTCTTCTTTGATTCGACTGTGACCTCCAAGTCCTACAAGACAATGTTGGTAGACTTCTTCATCCCTCAACTGAAGAGTAGAAAAAATTTTAACAACCATATTTCAACATGATGGGGCCCCTCCCCATTGGTCCCTCGAGGTGAGATCTCTATTGCACCTAAAGTTCCCATGAAGGTGGATCGGAAGAGACGGTCCATTCCACTGTGCTGCTCTCAGTCCTGATTTGACTCCTCTTGACTTTTACTTTAGGGGAACTGTCAAATATACAGACAGAGTGTATCATAGCCAACCAGCAAGTATGGTACAATTACGAATTTTCATCATCGAGGAAATCTTTCAGATTTCACAAGAAATTTATGCTGCTTTCAACAGTTTTGAAAGCCGCCTTTTTTATGTTTGCATGAAGAAGGTGGCCATTTTGGACAGTTTCTGCAAGTCCTTCACGATGTAATATAGACAAATGTATTGATTTAAATTTTGCAATGATTTCATTTTAATGATAAATATCATTGGAAGACAATTGACGTTTTTTGCATAATACATACAAATAAAATTCTATACTAATTATTAGAATGTTAGAATAGAGTAAAGTAACGTTATGCCAGATTTCGTAGTCGAGGTTTAAGAACTTAATATACTATAACGATATTGACGATGCTTGAATTTTCAATTGATAATCAGATTTATGAGTTAAGATATCTATGAGTTCAATTGTCATTTAGCAATTGTGTGATGCCATGTACACAATCAAGAAAATTATTTGGATTCTTTCCAGTGACGCACATCAATTTGAATATTGAATTCTCATGTTAGAATAGAGTAAAGTAACGTTATGCCAGATTTCGTAGTCGAGGTTTAAGAACTTAATATACTATATTTGTCATTTTTGATTTGTAATAATAGTCTTCCAAATAACAACGCGTATACATACTGATCAATATGCCATATAAAACTTTGGAGCTTCAGGTAAACATAGGTATAAAATAATTGGGGATCCGATAAATGTAGCATCCGTGACATTGATTTAAATCCAGGTAAGGACCTTAAAATCAAAAGTCTCTTGGAAAAACCATATTTTATGCATCTTTTCGGAAAACAGTCTAGAAAGTTTCAATAATTTAACTAATGCTGGTTATGATGGTTTGCTTAATGTTGCAAGCCATCCCGATGACAAGGCTGCAAAGCGATTGATGACGTTCAGCTTATAGAACGCTTTCTTTTCTTTCAAAGCGTCAAACTTAGTTATCACGTCAAATGTCGCCGTACGTACACCAGCAAGAAAAAGGTGAGGAACTGAAGGCAGATGATACAAATAATGAGAACGGGAGTACATTGCGACAAGTACAAGATCAAAAGTTGTTAAAGTTGATCATAAGACGGGGTTTTGAATGTAAAAAAGACACGGACAAATCAGAGGATATAAAGATTATCCTCATTGCTGTCAGCAAAAGACAAGAACCTATTTTCAGAAAGACCAAAGATTTGTATGACACTGAAGTTCTACGTAAAATTCTAGGTTTTGGTGAATTGTACAGACTTGATAGCTGATGAATTTCCTGAAAATGCTTGAGAAACTACATATGACATGTTCAGAACAATGTTTCGTCTCTCCTGTTGTATTACTTTCCGATGTACGAAACATTGTTCTGAACATGCTACTAAACTGCCTTCTGTTCATCACCCACAATCTGAGTTACTTATGGGTCAGTTTGTGCGTCCAATATTTCTTCGTCAATTGCTCTGGCCAAAGTTAGGAAGCTTAAGAGTCGACTTGAAGAGTGTGAATATTCAGATGATGAAGTTGAAAATCCTGTACGTAAAAATCATGCTCTTCGTCAGCGGCAATTATGCTTTTCGGCAAAAGATATTCGAAAAGAAATGAAGACGATTGAAAAGAGTCTATACAGAGTATTATTGAGTTACCAAAGACGGAATAGCGGGGTATCTGATAGAGCAAACCTCTAAATATCACATGATGCAGCCTCATAAACTGCTCCATTAGAATTATGCAATCATACAATGATTTATTTACAATAACTGTCACAGCACTTATTATCAAAGATTGTTGTATGTCAAAGCTGTTATATACTGTTCAGCTTCAATCAGATGATGCTTTCAAATCGCTTATTTTCACGAAGTAAAATCAAATAATTCACTACATTTCTTACATGCCTCTTAATACAAAATGCCAATCAAGGCCGTTGACAAAACAAAACAATGTGTAATTTTCAATTATTAATTATTAATTTATTGGATATCCAATTTAGGTGCAATTTCTTCATTTCAGCCGAATCAGCTTCGACTTTTTAATATACAGTATGTGCATGTGCATGCATTTCCCCAATTTGAGCTCCACCATCTCGCCGTGACCTTTTGAACTTTAGCTCGTCACGCTCTGAATTTTTGAATTTAGCAATCGAGGCTGTCGAAGAAAACTAAATCACCGGTGACTTTTTTAATACCCTCAAAAACTGACACATATAGGACACTCAACATGGACAGCAGCTGCATCGAATTCGTGCTATTGGTTTAGTCAGTTGAGGGTGATGAACATTCGTGCTTCAAATTTCTCAGATTTGGCATTTCACCACCACGTTTTGACCTCTAAATCTGCATCCACTGACCCTATGACAAAACTTTCTAAATTGGCACCAATTAATTGGTATTGTCATAAGTATTCGAATGATGTCCGGTTTTTTGACTTTTGCTTTCGTCTTGGCATTCAAAAATTCATATTACGTGTTTCGTACCTCCATATTTCAAGTCAATTTTCCTAATTGTCAAAATTCAAAAAATCGATAAAAATCGATGAAAAATTCAGTTTCGCAAGAGAAGATCCAGATCAGACATCCTGAGTCTAGGTGTATCTAGGTCTAGCATGCAAGAAAATACCACAAACAAAAGTACGACCTGACCTGACTACCTCAACCTCCGAACACGAGCTCTGGCACCCCTACTATATGTATTTTTTGAATAGATATGATTGTATCACTTTCTGCTATCATTCTAAAAATCTTCAAGCGTGTTAATGCCCCTGATGCTACATCCTATGCAAAATGTTGCATAATAGGAATATTACAGCTCATTTATATTTTGCGTTACTTTTGGCCAGCTGCTTTAGCGAAAACTGTCAGAAGATTTGAAAAAAGACTTGAAGGTCGTGGAGATGTTCTTGTATACATGCAGATATTGACTGATCTCTATGCGTGCAAATCCTTCAACAGTTTTCGCCGAAAAATGTCTATCATTGTCTTTGACACCAACAACATCAACCAACGAGTTCGTGAAGAAATCTGGATTGGGAGCAGAAATCTCATCATATAACAATCATGTCTATTTTGAAATCGCACAGCTGAGTCTTTTTTTGACTTTTTGCTTCCTTAGTGAACTGAACGATGACCTGAACGACATAGCGCAAAATTAAATTAGATTGGGACCTAGATTTCGCAAGCCCCTTAAATACACATTGAGGGGACGATGGGGTACAGCTCATTGTGCAGTGTCTCAAATCAGTCTATCTCTTTCATTATTAGGCCTATTCTATATGTATGTCGCTCTTCATCGTATCTCGCATTCTCTTACATCCGCTTGTTATTTTTCATCGATTCTGTGTAAGATTCACTCAGAAAAATGTCACACAGTACTTTTACACATTCTCATATTAAGTAGCTGAAACTTCATGCCGTCATAAAATCAGAATTGCAAGTTGAAAAAAACAAATTTGAGAAAGAATATTTAGGAGAATTTCCTCGGCATTCTTTATAGCTGAGATATTTCAATGTTTACGAGAAACTTGAGTTTTCCGTTGACGAGGTCACAGCTAGAGATAAAAAGATTAAACTCCATCAATTTGGTATTAACTTGGTAGAAGATTAATAAAAGCAGATGATATCAGATATTTTATGCAAAGAAACGCGTAAGGTAAATCGCCTATCGCTTGTTCACAGCAACAAATCAAATTGATCACCGAGTTGCGTGATGTTTCATATCCTAGTTTTAAATCGTAAATGCACAAAATCGACGCTAAATTAAGTCATGTAGTTTCCGCTCACGTGTCAAAACCCATCTGTCAACATTTTGTTTGCTCTTCTGATTTACTACCTCTCTCCCAATCTTCATCTTTGAATTGATTTTAAAACGTAGAAATTGGACTATTCATTGATAAAAGTGGAAGACAGTGTAACACTGAAGTAGAGGAAATGTCGAATTATCTTATCAATAAAGCAAGGAGCATATGCAGAAAAATGCAGAATTTGGATTGGAAGTGTCAACAACGAAATGTATATTAAAAATTTATATTTAAATAATGTCTCCCGTGAAAATATTCTTTCCTTGTGCAGCACTTCTTCGCTCTCCATTGATGGTCATTGATAGTCATTGACACGATTATGATGGTCAGTATGCGAATACATGTAGGCAGTCATATTTTCTGTCGTGACTATCGATTGAGCTAGGATCATTATCAAAATGATTATCAACCGGTGCTGCTCAATACCCCTCGATCAAACTACGATCCAGCGCAACGAAATATTCCCAATGATGTTAGGGCATCGTTTACAACGGCGGATTTCCTGGAAATCCTCAAGCGATGTGTTTTGCCTAGAAGAGTCACTAGAATGACAGTATATGTGGACGCGGATGGCTGCAGAATCTGTTAGGACTATCCGATTCTAACTATTCTAGTGGCATGTGAAAATTTAGATCTTCTACAATTCATCTCGATCATGTTTGGGGGTTTGATCAAAATTGTAGAATCTAGCAGCCGAGGAAAGATAAGTAGGCTTGCCACTGTATCTCACTGATAATTCTCACATAATTAGTCTTTCATTCGATGTGATGATTGCATTGTTAACGCCTTCACCTACGATGCTATTGTCAGACCTGACTTAGTGACTGTTGCGTCATCAAAGGAGCACAAGCTACCGTCGAAAACATTGTTGAGTTCGATGCATGTCCTCTCTCTAGACAGAAAGCGTCTCGCCACCCCATCCATCTCTATGGCTTCGCCTGCACGTGACTCTTAGCAGCGTCTTGATTTATGCATACTCTTCTTTGTTTTGTGCTTCATATAGCAGGTAAGCATGTAGGCATTGTCGTGCCTAAGCTATGGAGTTGAGTAGAGATCGGAAAACATTCGGTTGATAAGCATAGGCTTTTATTGGCTGAAAACAGAACTACGACTGTTGCGACAATTTGAAAAATGACTAAATAAAATAACATAGAGAGTTCATACTAATAGTACTGCTAAACAATCACAATGCACGACACTCGCCCCCAGTCTATAAAGTTTGCATAGTATGCAAAAACAGTCACATGAATTCAGGTTGAGATTTTTCTTAATAGTCTCGACACTTGTATGGTATGGAAAACATTTATTTACAAACAGGTTACAGCAATCACAGCAGCAGTCGTTCAACAGGCTTTATTGTTCTTTGAGATCGGCGTAAAGGAATTTCGCTCGAGTGATCGTTATCAGGAGAGCTAGGGGAAGGAAGATCGGAATTAGAAAGAGAAGTTGATTCATTGTCAGCAATGTGGTCTATTGCATGAGGTCCACCTGCACTCGTCACTCGGTCAACTTCAGTAGGGATATTGAGATGAGAGCTAAACGAATTCGGAGATTGAGGATCGTGAGTCGGAGCAGCAGTATTAGGAGAATCCCCGGGTGGAGCAAGATTTCTAAGGGATACAGTATCTTCCCTTCCGTCGGATGTGGGCGTAACTGTTGTTGGCTTCGATTAAATCAACAATCTCCACTATTGGGTCGTACTTGGAAGCACGAACATGACGTCTCAGAAGCACGGGTCCACTGTAACTCAAACATGTTGGTAAGGCACAACCGGAGCATGAGCGACGACGATAAATAAAAAGACGCTCGTGTGGAGTTTCATTTGTTGAGGTACATAGCAATGATCGAATCGAATGAAGGGCATCAGGGAGAACTGATTCCCAAGATGAGAGAGAAAGATGACGGCTCTCTAAAGCTAGGAGAATCGTGTTCCATATAATTCCATTGAATCTCTCACATTGTGAGTTGCCTCGTGGATTGTATGGAGTGGTTCTACTGGTGTTAATGCCTCGACTATTGAGAAAAGACCTTACTTCACTAGACATAAAGGAAGAGCCTCTATCGGAGTGCACATACGTTGGCAGGCCAAAGATTGAAAATAGTTGTGTCAAACATCGGATAACAGTGTAGCTATTCATATCGCGAGTTGGAAAGGCAAACGGAAAACGGGAGTATTCATCGATGATAGTGAGTATATATGTACTGGAAAACTCAGATCTTGGCAGAGGACCTTTGAAATCTATGCTTATTCTTTCGAATGGGGAGGTCGCTTTGATGAGCTGGCTTTCAGGTGGCTTGTAGAATCGGGGCTTTATTTTTGCGCAAACTTGGCAAGATTGTGTAATTCGGCGGACATCATCAGCTGTATATGGCAAATTTCGGGCTCTAACAAAATGAAACAGGCGCTTTATGCCGGGGTGTATCAAATTGCCATGAAGAGTTTTCAGTGCCTGAAGATCGTTGGATTTCGTGGTTCCAGAAGCGATCTGAACCCTGGACAAAGAATCAGCCGCAATGTTTTGGCTGCCGGGTCGATAAATGATGTCGTAAGAATAGGACGACAACTCAAAACGCCAACGTTGAATCTTGTCATTTTTGATCTTGCCTCTTGCATTTGAGTTAAATACAAAAGACAGGGAACGCTGATAATCAGTCTAAAAGAGCGTCCGGTGAGAAAGTGACGCCACTTTCTAACACACTCAATGATTGCGCATGCCTCTTTCTCAACTATGTGCTGACCCTTTTCGGCACTGTTTAGCACTCGAGAGAAAAAGGCGACAGGGCGTCCTTCCTGAAGAAGGGTCCCTCCCAGTGCAGAGGCAGAGGCGTCTGTCTCGACAGTAAACAGAAGTTTGTCATCGATCGCCTGCAAAACGGCCTGACCCAGCTCCTTTTTTACAGATTCAACCGCGGACTGAGCGCTTTCCGAAAGGGGGAATCGGAGAACCCTGATCAGAGGGAGGATTTTTTCGGAATACATCGGTATCCACCGTGAGTAGTATGCAAAAAAGCCAACCATTCTCTGGAGAGACTTGGCATTGGTGGGAGCAGCCATGTCAAGTAAAGGACGCAGACGGTCAGGATCAGGGTTGATTTCACCGCCAGAAATTTTGTAGCCCAGGAGAGAAATCTCAGAAAGGCAGTATTTTGATTTCTCTTCATTTAGATTCAAATTCAACTTCCTTGCAGCATCGCGAAATCGCTGTAGATTGCGATCATGCTCCTCGACAGTATACCCGCATATGGTCAAGTCATCGAGATAGGAAAAAGTGGTACTAAGTTCATTGTCCTTGATGAACTGGCTCATGACACGCTGGAAAGCAGCAACGCCATTGGTAACTCCCATGGGGATGCGCGTGAACTGGTAAAGACAGCCTGAAGCTTCAAACCCTGTGTAGGGTCGCCCTGTCTCACATATTGGAATCTGATAGTAAGCCTGCGAAAGGTCAATGATGCTAAAAACTTTGTACTTTGCCACTTCATTAACAATTTCCTCTATCTTCGGAAGTGGGAAGGCATCGAGCATGGTGAAGCGATTGATGGTTCTCGAAAAGTCGACAACCATGCGACGCTTGTGCGAATTCGATGTCAGAAGAACTTGAGCTCGCCATGGGGAGCTGCTGGGTTCTATCACCCCTTCTCTTAGAAGAGCGCTTACTTGGGACTTGATAAACTTTTCATCAAGAGAATTGAAGCGGCGGGACTTTGTAGCAATGGGATGACAGTCCTGTGTAAGATTGGAAAATATTTTCACACAATTGACATTCATCATCGATGCACAAATTTTCAGTGTAGGCCTGGAGCCACCATACTCGACATAGATACCTTGATGTTGTTTCAGAAACGGGTCTCCAAGAATCACGTCACAACATAAATCATTCATCACCAAAAATGAGACATCTTTATAATTGGCTCCCTCGAAAGACAATGAACACTTGCAAAATCCACACACATTAGTTACATAACGAGTGGAAGCCATAGACACTTGCGAATTGGAAGAAGAAACATTCATCCCTAACTTCAAAACAACAGTGGAAGAAATGAAATTTTCCGCACTCCCAGTATCGATGAGAGCGTGGAAAGACACATTATTCACTTGCACCGGCACAACAGACTTGGACAGATTCGATGAAGGCACTGCACTGAGGCGATCGAAACAGCAGAAGTGTTGGGTCTGGCGTTTGATGAACGACACACCTTTGCGAAATGGCCCGTTTTCCCGCACTTTCGGCAGGTAGCTTCGCGAGCTGGACAAAGAGCTCGATTGTCCTTCTCATGACGGTAGTTTCCACAGTTGTAGCACTTTCCTTTTCCAGGGGTATTGCAGCAACAGTAGGCACATCGTCCTCAATAATGTCAGTAGCAGCACCACTGGACAAGGCAACATCGGATGATGCAGCATACGATTCAGAATGTTTCTGGGCCTGTTCCAGAGCCCTAGCCTGCAAAAAGGCAGTTTCGAGGTCCAATCTGTAGTTTTCAAGTAGCCGGGTTCGTATAAGAAGACTCGAAACTCCTCGAATGAATGCATCGCGAACGAAATCATCTCTGTTTCTCTCTGCGGAGACGTCTTGAAAATTGCAATCCATTGCCAACCGAACAAGGGCGCGTCGAAAAGTGTCCAGATCTTCTTCCGGCTTCTGAGACCTTGTAGACAACACGTGACGAGCATGTATTTCGCTGGGGATTTTCACGTAGGTGGCTGCAAGCAAATCGATTGCAGAATCGTAGTCATCGCACTGCTCGATGATTTCGGAGACATTGACACCAACATGGAGGAAAAGCAGCTCCAACTTGTCGGGGCTTTCGTCCTCGACTGTTGATAGGAAATATTTGAAGCCACGGTACCACAGCTTCCACGCCTTGGAACTTTGCGGATCGTTTGGCGAAGTGTTGAAGCGATCAACACGGATTATTTTCTCCATGTTCTTCTGTAGGTTTTCAGCCAATAAAATTGTCGTGCCTAAGCTATGGAGTTGAGTAGAGATCGGAAAACATTCGGTTGATAAGTATAGGCTTTTATTGGCTGAAAACAGAACTACGACTGTTGCGACAATTTGAAAAGTGACTACATAAAACAACATAGAGAGTTCATACTAATAGTACTGCTAAACAATCACAATGCACGACTGGCATGAAGAAGCTTCAATCTTCTTGATTCAAAAAGCATACTCAGTTTTTGACAAACATAGTGATATCCGGTTTGCGATACTTACGTTGCAAGCATCAGTTCAGAAAGGCACAATTTTTAGATATCTATTGATTACATAGACACAATTACATGTACATGTACTGTACATGTTGGACAATAAGTCAATATGTACATGTATTTAAGTATAGCAACGCAATAATTCATGAGTCAATGCACGTATATACACTGCATGATGCATGGCATGATCTCAGAGCTCGTGTAGATTTCACAAAACTTCAAAATTCAGGGAGTTCGCATATATCGGCGGTTCGCGTATATCGGCGGTTTTCGTCTGTCCCTTGAGGCGCCGATATATGCGAATTCTACTGTAGTTTCGAATAACGGGTTTGAATCCACTGCTATTTATCAGAGGAGTCCCGTCAAAACAGATCTATGTTTTTATACGCAGTATATTGCAATAAACTGCGTATAAAAACATAGATCTGTTTTGACGGGACTACTCTGATAAATAGCAATACAATTTTATAGCTACATTAATTAACTCCTTAAATTATCATTTTCATTCGCCTAATTTCAATTTTCTCATCATGTGTCTTCTGTCTACAGTATTTGGAAGTCCATTCTGAACACTCTAAGGTTTCTATTTCGCTAATGAGAATTCTGTTGTGAATGACAATATATCTGATTCAGAAAATAGTCAGCTTTACAATTCCGAAATCAGTGATTTGTTGAAGAAAGCCATTAAAGGAGATTTCGATGCTCTCAAAAATTTTCGACATCATCTAAATTGCAGACTATTGCAGATCGATGAAATTCCAAACATTAAGCAGAAAGAGTTGAACGGACGAAACCCACATGATAATTATAGATATCACACAGTCGGACTTTTTCTGGTAAACAAAACTGCATCAATCAAGCTAGAAAAATACTGGCACAAAAGCCGAAAATCAAAAACAAATATTTGTATGCTTTTCAAAAATGCTTCTGAAAAAAGAAGGCACGCCTGCACCTCTATATCGGTGTTATAATTTCCATAGTTTCTGAAAAATTAAGTAGTGCTACAAACGTGTCACAGTGCTCTAATATCGAAATAGAAATCTTTGTGTTCAGAATATATTTCCAAATACTATGAGCTACTTTCAATGACTAATTTATGCACAAAATCCCACTTTTTCAGAGACCATTGCAAGTTGCAGTCCTTGATGCTGTCTGTGCATAAACGAAGCGCTTCGGGTGAATTTGGAGATATTTTTCTTGCAACAAAACGTTGAAAAATTAGGATAAGAATCTGTTTTTTCTTTTTCAAATTGAAATATCACATCTAGCAGCACGCTACTCATTCATAGTTGATAGAGTCAGTAGCAAACAATCTGTATTGAAATATATCTTCATCAATTTCCTCTTGCACAAACATCATTTGCAGCCCAGCAGCCATGAAAACTTTTATGTTGTGGTAAAAGGAAAATTGTGATCAGTGATTTGAAAAATGTATACGCAGGCGGAATGAGAATTTGAACATAGAAATATAAATAAACGTCTAAATTTCAGATACAAATGCAACTTCAGATGCATTTCGCATACAAAACCTACAAATTATGGACGAATAATTTATAAACGCGAAAGAAGTTGAGGAAGATCAAACTATTTTAGCTTTTGTCGAAGAAGAGGAATTCCTTCGCCTACAAAAATATTTACCTCAAGGGTTTTATCGATAGGCATGGGTAAATCATTTGATGGAGAGAGAGTAATTTTTCAGTTGATAATCGCGAGACACAACATCACAAAAAATCAATATGAAAATAAGTCAACAAAATTGTTTACAGCTTCTGTAGCTAAAACAGCAAAACAATTCTGCCGTACTTTTGTGGAACAATATGCAACTGCAATTCGACAATTTCTTTTATGCGTGGCAATATTATGTGAAGTATGTATGTGAAAGACAATGACATCTATTGTAAATATCAAAAAGGAATTTCTTCTGTCTCGCAAGAGAGTGATCAGAAGTGCTAAAGCTCGGGCAATCGGTACACCACGTTGATCTGTTCGTACATTTTAAGTCTTTTTACTATCAGAACATTCATAATCTAACATACTGAAAAATGGCGAGGCGCACAAGATCAGAAACCCAATGATGTCCAGAAAAGCAGTCCACAACTCATTCGCTGTGCCACACATTCTTTGGTGGCAATTTCGATTTTTCCATCCAGTTTTCTTTACATCTGGCAATTTCAAATTTGCGCATACGCTTCACTTCGTCATCTGATGCTGTTCCATTCGATAAGTTGACCAATGGCGATTTATCAAGCATTTTTGAAATAGTGTTATCCATGGCTTATCTCAAATATGAAATTGCTATGAAGTTGTATGGAATAAAAGATATCCCTTTAACTAAATATTCTTCTGTCGTTGATTATTCAGATTACCAGCAATTGTTCTTTTTGATCAGCACTTATAGAATTATATTAGTCCTGTGAGTAACGGTAGATCTGCCATAGTGGCATTTGGTGATATCAATGTCTCGATTCTTGTTGACGGACACTGTAAGCTAGGTTTTTATTAATCCTTGAAATGTGGTCTTAGAATCCATTAACCCGCGGATTTTGCCATAATAAAATTACCTTCGTTTACGTTTAGGGTAACTCAGTTACCGCACGTCCACTTAATGCAACTTATCTATGTTTGATTGAAACCTTCTCATTCTGATGGCACAATACTAATTTTTTGATGTTAATTAATCGTAAAAGATTTGTATCAATTTGTTTTTTAGTGATAAATATTCTCCAAAAAAGTCTTATTTTGTACGCGGTCTCAAAAATATGGTGCGTAATAAAGAATTGTCAGAACGATGTAACACAAATACTCAAATAGGCATAGGTGTTCGGATTCTCTAAATCTTCAATTCTATCATTTAGCAAACTGGGCAGTTGACTAATTTAACTGAATGTTTTGAACAGATACGTTTTCCTCATGTCGAGCATCGTTGAGTAGTTTTCACATTACTGTTTCTTTCGCAAAATCCACAACTGCCTCGCTTCGTTGAATTCATGCTTGGTGACTACGATTGATTCCGGATGATATTCCAAGTGGATGCATTGCATCACCATTCTCATTATTCAGGTTTTAAGTCATGCGACATCGTATGTTCTGGTCGAAATGCTGGCGCCTACAAAGCAATTGATCTGCCTGTCCATCATGTCCATACCAGATTTTGTGTGATTGTAATCATCGATTACTTCTAGCTAATCAGCAAATATCTACAGCAAATGAATATTTCTTAGCGCAGTTAGCAGATGTATATGTGATCAGTAGTGAAAACTGTGCCCTACTTGCGACGGATAGGTACATGGATGGGTACATGTAAAATTTAGTGTTATCAATAGGTACATGGATAGGAACATGTATAATTCAGTGTTATGAATAGGAACAAGTATGAGATCTGTTTTACTGGATAGGTACATGTGTTTGGTACAATCGGTTGAGTACACAGTGTTTCGGAACGTCTATGATCGAACTTGTGTGGTTTGGTTCTGAGCACTTGGGTACGTACCAATAGATGTCCGTTGTTTGATTTTGAATGGGTTTGCTCAATTGCGACTATTGTGACTATTGCAACCATTGTAATCAAGATGACACATTGATTTTCCTTTTACGTAGACAAACTAAGCTATAAATATGAGATAGTTGTTTGATGACATACATAATGATGACTAGTATCCCAACGTCGTGGGTTGTCGCAAGAGACCTTGGATATTCATTCAAAGCTATAGAAACTGTAACAAATCTCAGTGAAAATATCAACGCTGGTGATTTAGTTGATCGACTAATGGATCTAGATGAGCATGCAATGAATCACAATTTGGATCGTAGGTGGATAGAGGATTTCTCCATGCTACACTGCAATGATAGTGAAATTAGGAGGATCAAATTGGAACGATATGGAAAGAAAGAGACATCTGACAGTGTTTTAATAAAAAGTTCTCCCAATAAAAGTGATTTCAGAAGGAAATTAGAAGAAGAGACATTTAAATTACTATGTGAACGGAACTGCGTTAAATGTTTTAAACAGGAACGATCCCGTCTCTTTTTACCTTGTTCTCATAGCGTTATGTGTTCTACATGTTATGTACCCTTTGAAACTTCATATTGTCCCCTTTGTGATGAAGAAATATCTTCAACAGTCACTGTATATCGTGCATGATGAGTCATCATGCAGGTCTGTGATTGGTAACTATTGTGTCTTTGTTTGACTTTTCTATATAAGGAGGACATTGTACCGTTCTATTTCAAGCATAATTTGAGGCTAATACAATGTCAATCAGCATGTCGTTCACTACCAACATTCCCATTTCAATAATTTACCGAAGTCAACTCTTCACCGGCAATATATTTTATTCTGCCGTAAATATAACCGGCTATAAAGCGGGTTTGGTGGATCTGATGGAGGAAATAGTGAAGTATTTCCGCTGCGGAGAGAACGTTGTGGTGCAGAGAATGTTAATGAGAGTCGTGAACAACGCTCTTACACGAGTTGCAAGATTTTGGCTCAATGAAGTATTTCGCCCACTAGCTCAAACGGAGATTGTACCGGAATACTCTCGCTGTTGGTGCAGCAGTATCCAACGGAAACACAATACATGTCTCCATGACATTATCACCTCCAGCTACTATGACGAGAAGGGTGACAAATGTAAATTGGACTTATTCAGTGGACCGCCATCAGTAAGCATCAATGTGGCTGCTCAAGGACATTCTGAGGTAATCAGTTTGCGGGCATACTATGCCAATATTTTAAAGACTTTCAATTCAAAGTCCTGCTGTATGTGCTGCCCAATTTCAAAACATCTAATGAAAGACATTGAGCAGCTCATAACTGCTACAAATCAGACTCTAGCCGATGTGAGTGCATATCAGTTTCCCTCTACAACTTGTTAAGTGTTTTATGTAATTTTATAAGTACCAGCAACAAACTCTATGTGAATGCTTGTAAACTTTTGTGTATAATGTTGTAAGTACTAAGCAAAAATTGTAATTGTATTATCTATTTCCAAATTAGAATAAAAATGTCTGTAAAACGGAAGGCATCTTCTCGTCAATCGAAACGGTCCTTCAAACCTTCAAGTCAGTTTAAAAAGGCGTTGCGAAAGTTAAACAGGATACATGATAATAAGAAGAAGTGTAAATTGATCCAAAATTCAAGTGATGATTTCATTCGTGATTTAGCTTTTGCAATACACAAATGTCTACCTATTTACAAGCCTCTATTGAATGTTGGCTCTTTGAATAGCATAAAAAAGTTTTCAAATCCAAGGAGTAGTGATAAGAAAAGGCGAAACTTAATTCAGCGCGGTGGTGGTGGGTTTCTAAGTATGTTAAATGATATTGGAAACAGTATTAATGGTGTAATCAATAGTCCGCTTGGAAGGATTGCAGCAACTGCTGCAATGTTAACATAAGGTTAGCGAATCATAAAGTGACACGTCATCACTTTGATTGATGAGTCATATATAGGTGTATATAAGGAAGACGCTTTAATGATATTTTATCACTTTCAAGTGACAATTCATTTGCGCTGGTTGAAAGCTCCGAATTAGTACTTGTTGAAACATGACTCAGAAAATGTATACAATCAGAGAGGAAGGTGACGCTTTTGAGCAAGATCTCTTGAAGCTTCGTCCGACACGAAAGGTGCAAGGGATTGGAAATACATTCTACTTTCAAACCTTGAATTATGGTGATGATGGCTTTTATCTTCAAGTTCCATTCTTCCACAGTAAAGGTATGTCTACATCAGGGTATAGCAATATGAGACAAATGCGAGTGACTTTTCCAAAATGGCAACAGGTGATTCTTAAAGCTATTGACTCTTTCGCGAAAGAATGTGTTGAGCTGCCTGAAAGTGCTCCCACTCATTGGAGAAAGGCATTAGAGGAAGGAGTTGGTTACAAGGAATTGCCGGAATTCGATACACTGTTTTTAAAACTATCGGATCATTTTCAAGCATTCGATCTCTTAACAAACGCGATGGAATGTGAGGATCTCAAACGGGGTCGCTATATGGGCTTAGTGCACGTTACCGGACTTTATATTGGCTCACATGGTTCGACTGGTAAAGTCGCATCTTTACAAATGAAGGTTCTTCAACTAGTCTATGGACCACTACAAATTGATAAATGTTTAATTAACATTGATAAGACTGCTTCAAGTGATGGGAAGGAAGAGAGCAAAAAGCGAGGGCGGAAATCTAAAGATGGGAATCCTAAATTGAAGTTGAAGCGCCAAGATGCTGACTTGAAAACTTTCTATAATCCTAATTGTGATGAGGAAACACAAATGTTTTAATTTGTAAATGTTTTATTTTGTAAATGTAACTTGAAAGGTTCTATTCTGAATGTAAATAAACTTGATCTGGAACATGTGTCTGTTTTGTTGTTCTAAGCAAAATTAGCGGGATGATGAGTTTAATGTTAATGGAATTATAAGATGACAGATTTTCGTCTATTCACTGATCGCACAATGTGTGTCGCTGGACCAAGTCAGTCCGGTAAAACTACATTTGTAACTGAATTGCTACAATATAGAAATGAAATGTTTAACAAGGAAATTAAGAGAGTCAAATGGTATTATGGAATATTTCAACCACAACTACATTCTGCACTTCGCCAGAAAGGTTATGAGGTGAAGCAAGGGTTGCCATCAACTGAGGATATCAAAGCAGGTAACTTACTAGTATTAGATGATCTATTACGAGAAAGCAAATCTTCAAAGGATGTAACTGAAATGTTCATTCAAACTGCACATCATAGGGAAGCTTTTATTATCTACATCACCCAAAACATCTTCGATGGAGGGAAAGAGCAAAGAACTAGAAGTTTGAATACACATTATTTGGCAATATTTAAAAATCCAAGAGATAGCAGTCAGATACATCATCTCAGTAGACAGATATTACCTCAACAACCTAAAGTACTTTCAAAAATATATGAAGATGCAACAAAGAAACCACATGGTTATCTATTTATTGATCTAACCCAGGAATGTCCGGAACGACTTCGATTTCGAACAAATATCATACCTAATTCCGCTGAACCAATGACAGTTTTCTCGGTTCACAGTTAGTTTTAAGCAATGTACTTTGTTGCCTTATTATTTTCAAACATGTCGTATTCAAAGATGGTAGTCATTCCTCAAGAGGAGTATGTACAATTGACTACATTACAAAGTGCACAGGAAGTCAAAAATATAGATCAACCTATTACGAATCAACTTAAGGAACTAACAAAAAAGGATATGGAAATTCAGAAGATTAAGGATCCCTATCGACGAATGCAGTTAGCTGCTGAAAACATTGACGAGAGGCGACAGATTCGTGACAAGTTGCGACGATTTATAACCTTGTCAACACCTCGACCATATCGTGTGCGCGCTGAGCGATTATTTGACTTCATTGATCTACATGTGAAGTTCAATGAGAGAGGGAAAACAACTGGTGATGTTATTAGAAATAGTCACATAGATGTCCTTCTACAATATGCTGTCAGAGATGTAAGGCGAAAACTAGGTGCACCACAAGGATGGACATATTTTCAGAAAATTTTATCTGATCAAAATGTACCTCACAATATTATTGGAGGACCGACTGTGAATGAATTGGATAAGGGCCACTTACAAGATGGATCAAAGAGTAAAACACCCACGATGGCGGTCAAGCGAGAGCTTCATGATCCCGATGATCTGCAACCAAAAAGAGCTACTAGGCGCTCAATGCGTGTTGCGAAGGAGTATAGTAAATATTAAGCAAATATGAATTAAGCCTTGCCTCTCTCATATCATGTCGTTACAAAAATTTTGCTGTTGTTTGAAATCTGCGCTCGAAGGTAAAGCAGAAGAGGGCATAGAGGTTGATATCAATTGTGTTAGCAGTTGCTGTGCGAGTAATACGCGTGCAAATCAGAACAAAGACGATGAGTACAGCAGTGCAACTCAGAAAGATTTATTGCGACTTAAATCATCCCGCAAGTTTCAGTCGTCCGGAGGTTCTAGCTCGTGCAGCAGGTGTGGGAATAGGGGAAGTCAAGAAGTGGTTGAGGAGTCAACCGACTTACACTCTTCACAAAAATGCGAGAAAGCGGTTTCCAACAAGAAAACATGTTGTTAACAATATAGATAGTCAATAGCAAGCGGACTTGGCTGACATGCAACAGATATCACAGTACAATGATGGCTATAAATACATCTTAACCGTAATAGATATTTTATCTCGCTATGCTTGGGCACGTGCGCTGAAATCTAAACGAGGACCAGAAGTTGAAGAGGCTTTTCAGAGCATTTTTGATGAGGGGCGTGTTCCGCAAAGAATACAGACCGATCAAGGGAAGGAATTCGAAAACTCTCATGTTCGAAGTCTCCTTAAAAGTCATAATGTGGAATTGTTTAGTGTCAAAAGTGCTTATAAAGCTGCCATGGTTGAGAGGTTCAATCGCACACTGAAGACAAAAATATGGCGCTATTTCACTGCAAAAAATACGCATGTTTGGGTAGGTGAGCTGCAGAAATTTGTTAAGAATTACAATGAAAGCTACCATCAAATCATTAAGATGAAACCAGTTGATGTTACCCCAGCTAATGCGATGGATGTATGGCTTCGATTGTATGATAAGAAAGCGAAAAACATTTCCAATGAAAAGAAAATTAATGTTGGTGATAGAGTTCGGATTTCAAAGGTTAAGTCTACATTTGAGAAGGGGTATCTACCTAATTGGACTGAAGAAGAGTATTTTGTGGATGAAATAAATACAAAACTTAGACCCACCATGTATAAATGAATAGATTACCATGGCAATCCAATTGAAGGAAAATTTTACTCTTATGAATTGCAAGTAGTAGACAGAAGTGAAGAGGTGTATATGATTGACAAAATAATTAGGAGGAAAGGTCATGGCAATCAAAGGAAATATCTAGTTAAATGGAAAGGATATCCTGATTCATTCAATAGCTGGATAACGCACCAGGATCTACAAAATGTGGAGGTGGGAGACACTCGTAACTTTTAAGCTAATATAGCATGTGACTTCTTCCATATATGAGTTTAACATGTCCACTAACTTCAACATCATTCTTCCAAGCAATAGCAACCCCAAGATATTCCCAAGTAACAAACCATCTCTATACTCTGTTGAATTCGCTAATCCAATTACTCTGCATGGACTCCATGAAGTTGCTCTAACTGAAATTACTTATTACAGCGATATCAGTTTTCTAAAGAACAACTATTTTGAATTACATAAAGAAGTGCGAGAGAAGGATGATTGCTTTCGCATATTTCAAAATAGTCTACATGGTACATGGGCTTTTCATCATCTAACTTTACATCCTTTTTCAACATCTTTACCATCTGTCCAAAACATGATTAAAATTCAAAAGGCATTTGCAACGTCAACTTTTGATTCTAAGGTTCCCACAATGAGCTTGCAAGATACAGAAAAGGAAATCGGTAGAATGTATGAACGAATAAATGATCTCTTCAAGCTGACTTTGAATAAATTCTACAAACCAGTCATAAAGGGGTCAACAAAATTTATGAAGGAAGGGAAGCATGTTCTTCTTGTATTAGGTAAGGATTTGAGTCATACTTTTGGGTATTCCAGAACAACTTTCTCATCAAGGTATTGGTACAATGGACGTGGGTGGAATTCGGAGAGGAAAGTCACTGATTTTCAATGTAGAATTGTGCCATTGTATGCATTACAAAAAAGGAGCATCCGAGTAAAAAATAAATTTGAGGTCATTAGAAGTGTTGAAGACTTTGCAAGAAAGTTTCAAGGATCAGTGCCAGAAACGTTAATGACTTGTGAATATAAGAAAGAGAAAGTAACTTTATTTACTGTTGAAACGGAGGCAGAATTTATTGTTTTTACTAAAAAGACACCATTGGAAAAGTCTGAGTCCGCTGTTATTGAATTCGGATCTGAAATGATTGGGATGTTTAAGGGCCTTGAAAGCCCACCTTGGTTGACAGAATTAAATGATACATTCAAGGTTCAATTGTCCTCTTCTAAACTCAAAGCATCAACAAATGCTTCATGGGATGTCCACGTATACAGCGAAGACATAGTGGGTGATGAATTGTCTACTTCCAGTGAACTTGTAAAAAGAGTTAATTTAACATTGAAAGCTTGAAAACGCCATCTGAATTGTGTACAAAGTTAAATGAGTTTGGTGTAGATTACCTTGATGCAGATGAATATCACTTTTCTTATGACCCACATAAGAAACGCATGATTCTAAAGGTAGGGAAGAACTCTCTTATCAAGCTGGATAGCGTGTTAACGACCACATTGGGATTCTCAAAATCAACTATTTATGAAGGCACATCAATAGGCGATACAACCCCATCACTAGAGCGTGATATAAGTAACTTATACGTCTATTGTAACATTATTGAATATACAAGGGTTGGCGACATTGAGGCCCCACTTCTGCGCACATTTCCTCTCTCATCCGTAAGGAAGCAACTAATCAATCGAGAATTTTTTAACACAATGTATCTACCAATCAGCCGAAATTTCATCAATAGAATTGACATATCAATTCATGATGACGCAGGAGAAGAAGTACCGTTCCGTGGTGGTGTTCCTGTTTTGACCCTACATATTAGGTCACGAGAATAAGGCTTTACGCTATTATGCCTTCCATAGTTATTCAATAGTCATAATGACAGGCATTTACAGTAGACCATCATATCAGAGCGGTTATCCCGTGTTTGTTGGAGGTAGACGACAAGTTGGAGGAGGCATATTTGGTGCACTAAGACGTATGGTTCTTCCAACACTCAAAAAGTATGGCGTACCAATCATGAAGCTTGTTGGAAGCAGGGCTTTAGATTTTGGTGCAAATGTTGCAGCTGATGCGCTTCAAGGTGAGGATATCGGTGAATCTATGAAAATGCGCGCGCAGCAATCTGCCATAGACGCATTAGATGATTTAACAAAGACGAGACGTACAGTTCGGAAGAAGCGTAGGAAGTCAAGACAAGCTGGATCCGGTCGAGTTACTAAGCAAAGACGCAGGAAAAGTAAAAAGCCGACTAGAGCAGCACGTTCTAAATCTAGACGTCGAGTGAAAACAAGAAAGCGCAAACGAAATTCCACAGCGACTAGAAACAAGTCAAAACGAAGGAAGACAACATATTTGTAGAGCTAATACGATGCAGAGTATCAATTCGGCTTTGTGTTTCTTCGATTCTCCCCCTCATCAGACAGACATCATCTCCTCAACAATTGTAGACATAGTCCCCACAACAAATATCGATGGTAACCAGCAGCCTATTCAGTTTGATATACCTGCCAATCCTCAAGATTATATTGACTGTCAATCCATTGATTTAGAGTTGTGTATACAAATTAAGAAGACTGATGGTACAAATATCGATTCATCCAAGGATAAAGTGGGATTAGCAAATCTTCCTATTGCCAGTCTGTTCTCAGATGTGTATCTAATATTGAATGACAAACAGATTGAAGGAGGGGATCGAGCATATCCATATGGAGCATATGTACATACAATGACTCAATTTCAAAAGCAAGCTAAACAGTCACACTTGCAAGTTTCTGGGTGGTATGATGATCAGCAAGGGAAATTTGATGATGTCTCAAATACAGGGTTGAAAAGACGAATGGATTTAACAGCGGATTCAAAGGAATTATACTTGAAAGGACCTGTCTATCTTGATTTCCTTCGTCAATCTAGATATCTGCTATCACTTGTTAAAATGCAAATAAAATTTATTCGTGCAAATCCTGAGTTCGCGTTAATGGCTTTTGGAGCTACAAACTATCAAGTCAACATAAGTAATGCCGTGCTCAATGTAAGGCGAGTAACAATGAACCCGTCAGTCATCAACGAGCATGCGACAGGATTGAGGAAAAACAATGCAATATATCCAGTTAATCACAGTGTGTTGACAAACTTCACAATTGGTGCGAGATCATCCTCACATGCCTACCCAAATCTTTTTCCCACTGCAATGCTCAATATATCACATTTGTGGAAAATGAGGCATTCATTGGTGCTTTTGAAAATAATCCATTCAATTTCCAACACTTTAATGTTAGCAAACTAGCACTCTATCAGGATGGGAAATTTGTATCTTGCAAAGCATATGAGCCTAATTTCAAAGATGGTAAATTCGCACGTGAATATGGTTGTACTTTCACCGCCCTCAACATTTTTAATACAGATGATTCAAATGGAATTACAATGGATATATACAAGAATGGCTACTTCTTCATTATGTACAACCTCACAGCAGATGCAGATCTAGGTTATGAAAGCGTAGGAGTTACAAAGCCTGGAAATCTACGACTGGAGGTATCATTTGAGTCACCTTTGAAGAAAACAATTACTTGTCTCATTTATGCTATCTATGATAGAAAAGTTGAGATAACAAGAATGAGAGACGTGACTGTCAGCTATCAGAGATGAGTAACTTAAGCAACATAGAAATCTTGAGGAAAATGAGGAAAGCTCATCCCTACTCCAAGACAATATTTCTCAATGTCTTTTCTAGAGATAATTACCTGATTCAATTCCTTTCTATCATTGTTCGCTTATCATCAATACGGATACCAACAATCTTCCCGGAAAATATTGGATTGCTGTATACATCAATCGTTATAAAGTTGCCGAATATTTTGACTCTCTTAATCAACCTCGTTTACATGATATCGCATTATGGATGAACAGGTTCTCCTGGACTGTTAGGAAAGTGACATCGTTCCCACTTCAAAGTAATACATCTCTAATGTGCGGTGGTTATGTACTCTATTTTGTCAACGATAGACCATTGAAAAATAACTGTAAAAGTGCTTTAGAACTATTTTCAAAAAACTGTGATAAAAATGATGTAATTCTTACTAAATATGTTGAAACAGTTTTGAAATAGAGTTTTATGTTGTATCATTAACTTGCTCTCTTTTTTCCAAAACAAGGGTTTATAAGGAAAACAAAAACATGCTCATATTTCATTATCTATTCACATATATACAAAATCTACAATTTGGTTTTCATGAAACATTTTTTTCAAATCACATATGATGGGAGGTACATCACTTATGTCTTTGATGCCGGTTATCACAATCTTTCCATTATGGAACACATGAACATGATATGGATGCCAGTTAGTCAATTGAGCTGCTGGAAATAACTCCACTTCATAAGTTAGATTATGTGATGATGTAACTTTAAGGAAGTCATAGTGATAGTGTAATTCACATAACACGGTCATTGTCTTCACTTTCCAATGAGATAATGAATCACCAAGTAAATGTTCCAAAGTAAAGTGTAGATGTGAGAGATCACCCTCCATGACTCTTCCAATACACTGGATTGTTCCATTTGGAAAGAATAGGATAGTGAGAGATTTATCCTTCCTCTGAATCCTCCATGTTAACATTGAGGGTCTTCCAAGATGTAAGCTCGTTGTTGGCTTCAATTTGCGTTTTATCAGTAACCATTGTTTTCGGTTGGGTATATTCCTCTCGATCTCTTGTAGATTGAGTTTTGACTTTGCTTTTGTAGTTAACATCCGATTTACAACTTCTAACCGTTTGATGTCCTCCATCTTTAATGAATGACGTTATCTGTGGTAGTATCTCCCTTGTAAAGGTTTCCCATGTGACGTCAGTGAAACGAAAAAATCGATATTCAACATCTTCCCGTTTTGGTGAACAGACGTATAGTTTGACTGATGAATCACACTTTATCCATACCTTGTCATCGAGAGGAATCTTGATCCGAGTCTTATGGTTGTCAATGAGATCCGCAAAGTCTTTCAGTGAAGGCAATGAGTCAACACTAATGCAAACGCCACGATGTTTTCGATCACTATTTGCTATTGAATGACGAAATGCTATTCTTTTAGAATTTGTTATGTGAACGTTTTGAACGTCACTAAGTTTCCATGTTCTAATGTAATGAGGCATGTTCCGAAAGCTATGTTTCAAATTTAGGTTTAATGTTTGCCTAAAGTTTGTTATTTTATTAGCTCAACATATCGGAATGATGTTGAGTACAAATTCTTCACTTATTCATTCACATTAGGACTACCTATTTATAAGTAATCATTTCTACATATCGGAAAGATGTAGAAATTTCAATTTTAGTAAGACTACTTATTGGTAATAAAGATAAGACAAAACGATGTCATTAGTTGCGAGGCCTTTCGCCGATTCTTTTCGGGCAACACTTCGGAACGCGTACAATAAAAGAAAAATCAAGTCATTATATACAGTTAAAATGAAAGAAAGGACGGAGTTGAAGTCACTGCCACGGAAGAGCGAGCGTTAATACAGTTTGCTTCTGGACACATAAAACCGGCCGCAATGATGCTATCATTGTCGCTTCGAGAAATGGTAGCAACATTGGGTGGCGAGCGCGAACCAGCTGCTTGAAGTAGGAGATCTTCTCGTTGGCGCGATCGAACGATGTACACGTCATCGTGTGACGCGTGACCGCGCTTGTCGGTGCTGCTGAAGATCGCCTGCACTTGTCCTTCATCAGCCATTGTGGAAGGTGTTCATCAGCTCGCTTGGCTAACCACCTCTCCGTGCGTCCGACGTAACTGTCACCACAGTTACATGTGAATTGGTAAACGATGTCAGTTACGTCGGACGCACGGAGAGGTGGTTGGCCAAGCGAGCTGATGAACACCTTCCACAATGGCTGATGAAGGACAAGTGCAGGCGATCTTCAGCAGCACCGACAAGCGCGGTCACGCGTCACACGATGACGTGTACATCGTTCGATCGCGCCAACGAGAAGATCTCATACTTCAAGCAGCTGGTTCGCGCTCGCCACCCAATGTTGCTACCATTTCTCGAAGCGACAATGATAGCATCATTGCGGCCGGTTTTATGTGTCCAGAAGCAAACTGTATTAACGCTCGCTCTTCCGTGGCAGTGACTTCAACTCCGTCCTTTCTTTCATTTTAACTGTATATAATGACTTGATTTTTCTTTTATTGTACGCGTTCCGAAGTGTTGCCCGAAAAGAATCGGCGAAAGGCCTCGCAACTAATGACAT